>JANHAO010022386.1:0-12216 GCA_026873985.1 Saraca asoca
TATCTATATAATAAAATCAATCACTAAAAGTTGCAATTCATATCAATGAATAAAATAAAATCCCATTAAGCAGTCAGATTTAAGCATAATAACATCCTGATCTGTTGCTAACTTGCCATCCCTACTTGGCAAATAAAATCATCATGAAAGCTGCTAGAGGTAGAAATAATAATTTGTTTGGTATTTGGTAATATTTATAAGTAAGAAATTCATATAAAAGTACATATCAAAAGTCAGGACTTGAATTCTAAAGGAGCAAGGGAAAGAAAAAAGGAGCAGAGGAAAAAATTTTCTTTACATAGTCATTAAATGCGATACAATTATTTAACTCGATCAACATCTACATGACATTGGTTTTTCTTCCTGGTACTTGCAATACAAAAGGCCTACAAGAAATATAAAGGATACCAAAAAACTAAAATTTACAAAAAAGTAAATCCAAAGACAAATAAAATGCCATTACAATTGTTTTCTGATATCCAAAGATATCATCCAATTAATAAGCAAATTTTTGGCTTATGCAAATTTTATGATGAATAATAAATTCCTCAGTCGTCAAACTTTCAATCCTCATCCCCTAGACTCATATAACTCATAAGGTAATTTTAGGTTATGGTTTATTGATTTTGTCATTTCGATAGGATTTAAAATCTAGCGCATTACCAATAATCATAGGAGGGGGGAAAGAAAAAAATTTGATGAGAAAGTAACATATAAAAAAAATATATATAAATTTATTAATTTTTTTTTAATTTATTAATTTTTTGAATGATAGTAAGTTAAATGTTAATTAAGTAAACTACGTATAAGTAAACTGTCATTTACCCTAAATTTATTTATAATCATTAACAAACACTATTGCTGTAGCAAACTAACTTTTTTGGGTTGTCTAGGTCCCACTAATGATTGATTTTATTACTAAGTGGTGCAAATAATTAGCACTAGAACTTGGATGAGAACTTGAAACCCAAAAGGAAGATGCATAATGTTAGTTAACATTAAAGAGAGTGGAATGAGCCCCACTATAAGTTAATAGTACAAGAGATTTCCAAAACAGTCAATCTAAATTCCATATACTAGAAGATCCAAAAACAAAACTAGCTTACACTAATCATAACGGGGACTTCTACTAACAACACATCTAGTTAACTACTAAAGTAACCATAATGAATCTTACAACCCCACCATTCACACATAAAAAAACTCTGATATACTTGACCAAAATAATTAAGAAGTGTAAAGATCAGAGTATGGCCGAGTCTCCATAACAACGAAAATAAGTAAAGACAACATAAAATATGGTTTTGCATAAAATTAATGTCATGTAAGATGTCTCTTCCAAACAGAGAATTGGAATGCCCAAAATTAAGAATTACTGAAAATGGACCTTCCAAATAAAGATGAATTTTAAAATCATTTAATAATTCTTTGATTAACCACTTAATCAAACAAACAATTTCGTGAGAATTAATGAAAGAGAAAAAACACAAGAACTTGAAAATAGAGGGGTTAAATTACCTTTATTCTAGAGAGGAGAGTGTTTCCGGTAAGGAAATTAGGGTGTTTGAGTGTGGAGTTAACGACAGAGAGTGCCAACAAAGAAGGTGCTGATTACCTTGGCATTTATGTGGGCGTTCTTGCTAACAAGCAGTTTCGTGACATTAAGGTGACCATGAATCCACAATCTACAGACCAATGTAATGGAGTCTGAGTTAAGAATTGTCAAAAGACACTTCGGTTGTGATAGATGACAAATATGGCGATGGTCCGATGGAGGAAGAGAGGCATCTAGATCCAGTCAACTTTGAATCTTCTCTGCTTGTTGTCCATCCCTATTTTGAGTTCGAGCAAAGATTCAGAGAAGTTAAATGAAGTTAAGTTAAAACCGATGAAGATTAAAGAGAGGTCGACGTAACAACATTAGGGTTTGAAAACAAAAACCCATTCATACACTACTTAAAACGACGTCATTTTGAGTAGTGTTAATATAAAAAAATAAAATTTTTATTCAAACGGATAAATGGGTATGAGTACTGGTATTTTTTCATACCCGTACCCGTTATAGGTATGATTTTTATACCTATACCTGTCCGTAAATACTTTTTTTCATGCCCATACCCGTCCATCATGGGCAAATATCTACGGCTAAATAGGTATATGGGTAAAATTGCCATCCCTATACTTATTGTTCATTTTTTCCATGACTATACTCTCTTGCAAGAGTCATATGCTCTCTAAGTAAGGCTTCAGTTCTTCACCATTATGCAGGATGTAAAGATGTGCTTGTAACCACATTTCATGAGTGATGCTCACCACTCGAGTCCCTAGTGTACCCTTACCTACAATTCTTTCCTTGTGATGATACTTGGGAACTTTGATAACTTTTACATTTGACAAGTATTCACTGCAAAACTCAACAACCTCTTTATCTATGTAACCTTTAACAATACATCATTTAAGTTGATGTTGATTCCTTACATACCCTTGTAGGATTTTCATATATTGCTCAAACGGATACATCTACCTCAAATAAACCGATCCAGAGAGTTTTATCTTTCACTAAATAAAGAACTAGATGCACCATGATGTTAAAAAAAAGGAAGGTAGAATATATATCTTAAGTTGACACAACATAATAATAAATTTCCGTCGTAAGTCATTTAGTTTCTCAAGGGTCAACGAATTTGTTACATATTGCATTGAAGAAAAAATAAAGTCTAGTAATGGCTTGTCTCACTTGTTTAGGCAATATCAATTAGATAGCCACTAGTAATAGTTGTTACATTAAAACATGACAATTATGAGATTTCAAACTAACTAATTTTAAATCTTTCATTGAAACAAGGCTTTTAATATTTGAACAATACCCTAATGGCACCTTAATATCATGTAGACACTTATAGAAACTTGTTTTCTCCTTCTTAGACATAGTATGACATGTTGAGGCAAATATGTACATTGACTTTTCTTTTATAGTGCTAATTCCTTTCGTATTATCATTTCAACTAAGTTTAGTCTGGCTTTGACTCCATCCTTGGTCCTACTTGATATGTTCAAAAGTGTTCCAATGACACTATCACAGATATTTTTCTCCACATGCATTAATTCAAAATTATGTCTCATAAACAAGATTTGACAATATGAAAGATTGAAAAATATGAACCTCTTTTTCCAAAGTCTTATGACTACTAGATGTATAGAGTTTCCCAAAAATGACATCAATATTTTTCACCTATTCATAAACCTGATCCCCATTTAATGACATTAGAGCATTTTCCTCTTTTGGTGACGCATTGAAAGCTTTTCTTTGCCTATGATAATGGTGGGATTGGGGAAGATATCTCCAGTGATTGAGATACACTACTTTCTTTCCATGCTTAAGGTAACAAGAAGATGTATTGTTCTTACAAATAAGGCATGCTTTATCCAGATAAGTTTCATAAGCTAGCAAGTTATTTATTGTGCAAAAGAGCAAGGCATGTAACTAAAAAAATTCTTAATGATATATGTTAAACATTAACACATCTGCATCCTACATTATCCTTAATTCTTCAATAAACAATGCCAAAAAGACATTTATATCTTTTTCTGGTTGTTTGGAGCCTGAAATCGTCAATAACAACATTATATACTTGTGTTTCTTACATAACAGAGGGGATAGATTGTAAATCACCAACAAAACATGTGCTATATTTGTTGCTCAGGTCACCATGAGGGTTCATTCCATATGTACAAAAGCTAAGTCTAAGGTTTCTTCTTTCACTACTAAATTCAAGGAACAATGAATAAAGTGTTTTCTATTAAAGAGAATCCACCGAATGTCGAAGCTTGTCATTAGAAATCTTTTGATCGGCATGCCATATCAAGTTCTTGGCATCTCTTGCATTAGAAATATGCATTTAGACCTTAGTATTATTGGAAGATACTATAACACCTTAGTTGGAGCCCTTTTATTTTTCACAATATCATTCTTATTAATTTTGTAAAGGATGCCCCACATTTTGGATGCTCATGTAAACTTTTGTACTCTTTTTGGTATAATATACAATCATTAGGGCTAGCATATATCTTCTTATACTCCATACCTATCAGGCATAAGATTTTCTTGGCCTCAAAAGTATAATCTAGAAGTTCATTACTTTTCAAAAGCATATCTTTCAACATTTCAAGTAAGACCATGAAACTCTTGTCATTTTATTTATTCCTTGCTTTCAAGTTGAACAATCTCAACATAATAGATAATCAAGTAAATTTAGTACAATCTGGATACAAAGCCTTTTCTACATCACTTAGCTTGCTTTCAAGGATATGTGGCCACTTTATAAAATTATTTTCAACAGCATCATGCACTATATCCTCCAATTGATCATGCAAGCCTACATCAATTTCATTATTCTAGTATCCTCTCTTGTCTTGATAATTATTAGATATACTAGATAATTTACTTTTATCGTGCCATATCCATTGTGTATACCTTTATCATTATCATAAATAAATAAATGAATGAATATATAAATAAATGATTTTTCACTTCCTTTGCTTTTGTTCTCTTAACATAACAACATCTCATGTAAGGACATCTAATCAACTCATTACTATTTGTAGCACATTGATTAATAGCAAATCTAGTTAAATCCTTAATCCCATTTGCATATTCTTCACTCAATCGATCAACTGACATCCACCTACAATCCATGACTATTTAAAATTGAACAAAATTAAAAAACAAGGCAATGTTGAACTCCAGTTACAAATTTACAATCCCAAACATGTTAGAAAACAAGTTAACTATGTCCTATGCTGGAAATGTATTAGGACATTTCTATATTCTAACTATAATAAAATTTAAAAAGAAAAACAATTGTTAGCTAGAAATAGAAATAGTGCATGACAAAGAAGATCAATTCAAACCATCGAGAAAGTGAGAGTGATAGTGCCTACATATTGATGGAGATAGAGGGGGAGAGAGCTAAAATATGAAACTTGGAAAAAGCAAGAGTAATAGTTAGATATGTGAAAACTTCTATATAAATGGAAGATTTTTGACGTTGGTTGTCTAGTTAAAATAGATGTCTTAATTCTCATTTACACGTAAATATTCCCACCATTGCATCTCATTTATTTTGAATTATTTTTGACTATTTTGTTTTCTTAGATAATATATTACAATTTTCACAAATTGATTGCACAAAGGCTAATTCCTTTATGAAATATTTTTGTCAATTACATAATGCTTAAATTCTTGAATTATTTTATTCAATTTAATAGTATTTAAATTCTTGCAATATTCTGTAGTCTTAATAAAATAGAATTATTTCATTGGGATTAGAAAAAATTAATGGTTAGAGAATAAATTTTGTTCATAAATAAAATTAAATAAAATAATTTGTCTTTTAACAAAACAGAGATATTTAATATATTAATCTATAATATATAATTTTATTTAAAATGAATGGAGACTTTAGATATCGGTTTTTATTAAAAATTTGACGTCATTTCTCTTAACTTCTATTTTAAAAAAAGTAGAGTTATCTAATATAACATCTAATTAAAATGTGTGGACTTTAGACGTCAGTTTTTTCCTTAAAAAAATTGATATCATTTCTACTTTAGACATTGATTTTTACTAAAAAAACTAATGTTGTTTCTCTAAACTAGTCCTTTTGTTAAAAAAAAAGCATATAATATTATATATCATAATTTTTATTTTACGTGTCAATTATATTGAAGCTGATGTGTAAATCATTAATGATGTTCATTTTTATTAAAAACTTAACGTCATTTCTTTTAATTAGTTTTTTTAAAAAAAGAGACTAATTCATTACAACTTTACAATACATGATTATAGTACAACAAAACAAATATATATTATAATCAACCTATATATCCAAAGTACTATAAAACAGACAATATATTACAACTTTTCCATTGGTCTTATCAAACTATGGTAGGAGAAACCTAGCCCATTGATATCGAATTTTGTCAATTTTAGCTTGAGTGTAAGGACTGATATCTCCAAAGTATTGCAAAACAGATATATATATATATATATATATATAACAAATCACATATCCATATATAACAGAGTAACATCATAATTTTTGTAACAGAAATCTCAACATATTTATATATCACATATCTATATATCAAGTATCCAAATTAAACTATTATACCTTTTTTGGATCATGGTGATCTTCCTTTATTTGAGTGATTATGTCACTCATATGCCTTATTATGAAGTATTCACACTCCATATTTCTTTGTTAATGAGAGCACTACAACAAATCAAATATATGTACTCAAATAATCATTTCAATCAAATATGAAATTACTTAGAATATTATAAATGGTAATCAATATAATAAAAAAATTTACTTTTAAGGTGATCCATTTGGTTAGACTTTTTCCTATTACTGCCCCAGTAAAAATAGACCTTTATACGTCTGTTAAATCAAATTCGTGCAAGAAACCAATACATTAATAAGGGAAATCATATATAATATAAATCCTAAAATTAAGATTGAACTTATAAAATAACTGGTGAGTCAGCTAAGGTTATGATATTATTATGAATTGGATGCCTCAAGGGATCAGACCAGTGAGTAACATTTCTCTCTAGGTAAATTACTTATATTCTAGATTATATATATTTGAAAATTATTTGAATGTCTGACTACTTCTCTATTGATTTATTCTCTTTTTAATGTGTCAAAATGGGGAGAAATATAATTTTGAGATAATATAAGATCACATGAGATTTCATTTTTTTAAAGTAGGTTGATATTTTGAAGGGGAAATTATTCTTAGGGAAGGCCATGTCATGCCTTGATTCTTTTCATGATAAATTTCATTAAAGGCTGTGGTGTAGTTTGTATATTTGCTAATCCTAAAATTGTTTGTCATCATAAAAAAAGGGAAGATTGTTATCTTTAGGCCCTAATTTTCTAAATTGATTAAAATTATATTTTGATAACAACAAATCATTTTGGTTAAGATTTAATTGATTATTTTCAGGGGTTCAATTGAAGATGGCATGGACTTCAAGTTGATGATTTAATTTAGGTTTTGTTCTTATTACATTATGTAAAGGATTAGGATTGTTGATATTAGCTCAAAATTAAAAATGATTTTTTGGAAGTTTTGCCTTTGATTTTTTAAACAAATCTTCTAGAAAAATTATACCAAAAACATTTCAACTTAGTACTAAATATTTTACCATATTTATTTAGCTAGAAGTTAAGTTTTTGGAGTGTTTTGATAAGGTATAAAATTTGTTAAAGTTGTTGGAAGTCCTGAAAAACTTAAAACTTTTCTTCTCCAAGACTTACAATTCGAATTGAGCTGGTTTAGACTATTTTTGCGATCATGCTCGCAAGAATAGGGTAAACTTTCTTGCCTTGAGATTCAAATTGAGCTTTGAACTACTTTTTGTGAGATTAGAATCGATCCCTATTTTCAATTCTGATCGCAAGTCGAATATCATTCAATTTTGGCCTTCATGAAGATTTGCAACATCAGGCAAGCAGAATTGAAATTTGAACTGTATTTTCTTGAGTCGAATTGAAACCTTAACATTTGAACCTGCAATTCTGATCATAAGTTTACTTGTTTTTCAAATTTTAAATCCATGGTTATGCTCGTGATCATGATTGCAGGAGCAGAATTACACATAATAGCTAGTTTTTTAAAATGTGATTTCATTTAATATAAATACTCATTTTCCATATTTTCATAATGCAAAAACACATCCACTCAAAGGCAAACTCTTTCATATAGATCTAATCTTTAGGTCTTTTCATCCTTATATTGATTTGAGTTAAATTTAAGTGATCCCAATCTTATTATTCTTCATCTCTATATTTTTGAACTACTGTGTTCTTGTCAAATTTCTTTATAATCAAATCTTAAACATTTTTAGATTTCCTAAGGGTAGTCTAACCTAGAATAGTAGAGTGGTTGAGTTCTCTATATTTTTTTTTTTTTGAGTGAGGATCTTAAAGGGGTTAACAATTGTAGTTGAATAATTAGTGTATTGAGGTTTCTTCAAATGCTTGTGCAAACTTGGAGGTTTTGATTAGTGAATTTAAGCTTGGATTGAAACTTAGAAGTGGGTGTACACCTTAAAATATTTTTTCAAGGATGAATCACTATAAATGAGCATTTGAATATTTCTTCCCTTACTCTTTTACTTTTAGCACTTTACTTAGCTTTGATTCATAGTAATTCATAATCATGTTGAATTGTTGATATTGTGGTGGTTGTTATTTTATATATTATATTTGTGAACAATCATTTCTTAAATAAGTTTTCAAAGGAATTAAATAAAACGATTTTTAAAATTGAAAAATCCAAAAACCAATTTACCCTCTCTTGATAGAATTTGTAGTTACACAAATACCTCCAAAGAGTAAACTATTAAATTAATTATAGATACATCAAACTAGTAGGAGTAGATGTTTTTACATCAATTATGTATCAATGCCACAAATTTTATATTAATTGAGTATTATTGTCATCCTCTCAGTTAAAATTACCTAATAGCGTATGTTTAAAAACTTTTTGGCTCACAAATTTTGAATGATAACTTAAAATTGTTAAAAAAATTACTATAGGTAACTATTAATTCCAAACATTTAAAGTCTCATTCATTTTCTTAACTAAATCCATAAATTTATTTATTTTTATTTTTTATGAACTATGAAACTAATTTCTATTACTATTTTAAATAATAAGCATATTAGAATGAAATAAAATTGAAGTTTCAATTGAAAATTGAAGATTTATACAAAATTTAATAGCAATACTACTATATTGATTTAAAATTTTTAAAATTAATATTAGATCACCTTATAATACTAATTTAATAATTCTCTAATTATTTTATGAATTGTATGTTAAACTTTTACAAAAAAATTGTAATTTTGTTTATTCGTATAGAAACGATTATCCATGTATAAAACAATTAAAAAAATTATTAACACTTTTATCAAAAAGAATGCTAAAAGTTTTCGACTATATTTAGTTGTTATATTTCTCTAAAGTACATTCTAGTAGATGGATGTCTGAATATTTTTTTTACTTACATTGAACAATAATGCTAGATTATAACCTAATAAGACACTCATGTTTATGAGTCAGATTGTGAACCTTGTGATTACAATAGAGATAGTAAAAACACTACAAATATTGACATTAACATATCACAGGTGTGTGGATGTCATTCCGAGGACCATATACTTGTAAGAGTGAGCCATGAGTAAGAGTTTGGAAGTGGAAATGGACTTTTTTTTTAATCCTTCTGATTTGACCTATAATATATAACAGGCTCTTTACCATCTACTTCAATTTTCTGTTATATGGTAACAATGTGGCAATTGTCCAGCATGAGTTGACCTAAAAACCATCGTAAACAATAGAAATGATAACTTCTACAATGTAAAATGGTTTAGGTCTGGATTGTGAACTTTGGTAATTATCCAAAATTTGCTAGAAATTTCAACACATCAAATGAATAACATTTTTATTAGTAGCCAACGGTCCAAGATGCTAAAAATGTAAATGGATGTGTTGGGATCAGTGTTTTAAAAATTAAACTGAACTGATTAATTTTTTTTTTAATTTATTACATCAAATGAATTATGATCTAATAATTTTTTCAATTTTTTTTAATCTGTTTTTTAAAACACCAGTTGCAAGCTGCCAAAGAGACCACAAATTCTTGAGAGAAGCCAGCCACAGCACTACAAAGCCGATGCAGAGGGAAGTTGAGAAACACTCGGCAGCCAATCTTTGAAATAGGCATAACAATCTGAGTCCGCATTACAATGAGCAGCAAGAGGAACAACAGCAATCTAAACACATGATATTACTAACAATGTTAACCACACTTTGTCTAACGAATGCGTGCAATTGTGCATGTATAATATATAAGTACTCACATATCCTTCTTCCAAAGAACTGTAATCTGTATCATCTTCATCACTCAGGCATCTGCTTATCTACATTAGTTAACACATAATGGGAGAAATTAATATAAAGACCATTAAAGATATAAAATGATATCAACTAAGTAGAAACTATACTGAGATTTTCAGATTAAAGAAGAGAAATATACTCTACCATCTTCTAATATTTACCAAAATCACGTGAACCTTCATTTTAATTTCAAAACAAGAGTATAAACTCCCACATGAATTAAAATCTACAATGATGTTTGAAATATTTAAGGCATTTGAAATTAGTCAAATTAGTTCATGTTAATATAATCATAAAATAATAAAAATTTCACATATTGTTTAATTTTATTTTTTTTTGGGTACAACATATATTGTTTGATTTAAAACATTTGATAATCTCTTTTTACTATTTTACTGGCAAATAAGTTTAAATTTGAGTTTGAATATAGTGTTTTTTATCGGGAGGATTGTGTTGATTTTAAAATTGGAAAGGGAGATTAATGTAATTTAACAAATCTTAGTTCTCAATGAAGAAATAGGCATACTCCTGATTTCCTGAATAGGCGGTAAATATGAGTAGGGGGTGACGATGATGTATCAGTTTCTGTAGTTGGTGCTGTATCTATGACCATGCTTATATCCGACGTCGTTTTTCCTCCTTCTGTCCCAAAATCAGATGTGACTTGCTTCCATTCTATCTTGACGCTACTTTTACCCTGCTTTGTAAGTTTGTAACCCTATTTGAAACCACAAAACATAACCAACATTTATAATTATTGTTAAGAAAGTGAGTGAATATCAAAAGCAAAAAAACACATTAGTATACATCAAACTATAACAAGACCACATGTTCCTTAATATCTGTTCTTACAACTATAAGTATTGATTTTAAATCCTTTTAACATGATTATAAATTTTAGTTGAGGTTATAATTGCGATTATATTGCGAAAAGTAAATTTTCAAGAAAATGCAAGCAAATTCGGCCATTACATACAATAAAAAAATTGCTTAAAATTACAGTTACATACAAATAAAACTATCTGACATATGAATACGATTTATATTTTGAAATGTTTGTATTTCCTAATGTATCTAATTTATGATTAGATGGATGTCGCAAACAGTGCTATCTGAATATTTCAATTTTATGGTTTTCAACATCTACACATGAAAAATTCATTGAATCTGACACCAGGTTTTGACATACCTTATTATTAGCAACATTGGTTGGAAAAACTATATTCAGAAAGCATTTTTGAGGGTAGCTTTGATTCTTTGTCTCAAGCAGTACAGAACTAATAATAGGTATGCAAGCTTGAGCAGCAAGGGTGATATCATGTAGAGTACTCTTTCCTTTAGCCCTGGATTTACAATGACCCTGAAATGCTCAATAGGACTAAAAAATATATGAAAAATGATTGCCACAGCATCTAATGCCCATCAGCCATATTACCCTAAAACATTGAAAAATTATTAGTGCATTTGATTCACCTTGAACTCAAGGAAAAAGATAAATACAATATTTATGGGATCTACTGATACATATGGGACCGACATTTATCATGGTATCTATTTATCATTTCAGATTTACTATGAATTAAGTTAACACAAGAATTTCTGTGACATATCATCAGGAGACCAATTCCAAATTCCACTGATATATTGTATACCAGAGGGAAAATATTTCCAATTTGAGTGAAAAATAGATGTTGAAGATGAATCCAAACATATATATATGGCCACAAATATGAGAAAATACCAATTATAGGAGAAGGAGATAGAAGGTATATTATTAAAGAAAGCTTCGCGAGCTCCTGCCACTGTGCCTGAAAGAATACTGCACAAAGGAACATAATTAGCGCTTCTACAAGGTTAGAAGCACAGATACTGGATATGTAACAAGACACGACATGAACCTTGTCAAACGACAAAATCTAAAAATATAAAAATAAGACATGACATGACTATAAAATATATAAATATGCAATTATCAGTATGGTAACATCAAGAAGTACATGAAAATATGTCTAAATATTTTTAATGCACTGCATCATATATAGAAGACAGTTTAATATGTATCAAGTATTGAAATTCATACTTTTAGTTCTTAGATATATTTCATATAAGTGTTGGAGTGTCACGAAATGTTTGACACAAATGTTCAAATGTCAAAATATTGTTGGGTTGGAGTTGTCAACCCAAGTCCCACATCGGTAATGGAAGAGGGAGATGCTGGGTTTATATATGTGTGGAAACTAC
>JANHAO010022387.1:0-12249 GCA_026873985.1 Saraca asoca
GGACTTATTTACAAAGAATCACTCTTATACTTCAAAAATTTAAGTCTAGGAACATTAAGATAACTCTATTTTCATAGAGTTATCAGACACCTTCAATGAAGACCATATTCACCATTCACGGTGGACCACACAAGCAATACATGCGGGAGGCCAGACATATCCTGCTTGCAAGGTATGATGAAGCTAGGGGACCAGTAAAGAAAGCCAGAATGACCTCCAGTTGCATCACTTTTAGTAAAGAAGATGCTTAGGGAGTATATTCTCCACACAGCCATGCTATGGTCATTTGAGCCAAAATCAACAATGCTAAGGTGTGAAAAATTATGGTGGACATGGACAGCTTGATAAATGTGATGCACTAGCAATGCTTTAATCAGATGGGCATAAATCCCAACCAGCTCAAGCCTTTCCCAAAACCTCTTTTTGGCTTCACGAAAGATGTGGTAGTTCCCGTGGGGTAAATCAAGCTCCCTATAATCCTTAGAGATTCAGGCTATCAAGCCACCACCTTAGCTAACTTTTTATCATTGACTCTCCATTAGTGTATAATATGGTGTTGGGGCGACCAGTGATGAATGACCCAGACATGGTCATATCACCCAAAACACTCACTATCAAGTTCCCAATCCTGAACAAAGTTGAATATGTACGAAAAGAGCAAGAAATGGCCCGACGATGCTACAGAGATGCAGTTGAAATGGAGGAAAGGGGAAGAAAGATTAATATGGTCTCTGGGGGAGAACCATAACCCATGAGCTCAATTGGTATGAGCTACGACTTGGACCCTCATGAAGTGGATGTTGAAAAGATGACAGGTCCAATAGAAGAACTCAAAGAGGTTCAAGTCAGTGAGGTAGATGCTAAATGATGTCTCAAATTAGGGAAGAATCTATCCCCAAGCACGAAGACAGAGCTAACAAAGTTTCTCAAAGAAAATCTTGATGTCTTCACTTAGAACCACAAAGACATGGTTGGGATTGACCCAAAGATCATGTCACATAGATTAAACATTGATCCTCAGCATAAGCCAATTCACCAGAAGCGAAGGTTAATGACCGTCGAAATATTTGAGACGTTAAAGGAGGAGGTGGATAAGCTTTTAGTGAATAAGTTTATCTAGGAAGTACACTATCCCACCTAGGTAGCCAATCTTGTTCTTGTAAAGAAGAAAAATAGGAAGTAGAGAACTTACATTGACTTCACTGACCTTAATAAGGCATACTCGAAGTACAGCTTCCCCCTGTCGAGGATTGATCAACTTATGGATGCAATAGCAAGACATGAATTCCTAAGTTTCATAGACGCTTACTCGGGATATAACCAGATTCCCATGGCCTCACAGGATGAAAAGCACACCTCATTCATCTCCGACCATGGATTGTACTGTTACAAAGTAATGCCCTTTGGGCTAAAGAATGCAAAGGCCAACCTATCAGTAATTGGTGAATATGATGTTCAAAGATCAAATTGGGAAAATAATGGAGGTGTACGTGGATGACATGTTGGTGAAGTCTCAGCAAGTTATCAGCCATACTCGTGGCCTGGGGGAAATGTTTCAAATCTTGAGAAAGTACTAAATGAAGCTAAATCAGCACAAATATGTGTTCAGGGCCACTTTTGGAAAGTTTCTCAGCTTTATGATGAATAGCAGGGGGATTGAGGCAAATCCTGAAAAAATCGTAGCCCTTATTGACATGAGATCCCCCACTGGGCCTAAAGATGTCCAGAGTTTGAACGGCCAAGTCACCGTGCTAAGCAAGTTTATCTCCAAAGCAATGGATAAATGTGCCCCTTTCTTCGATGTCCTAAAGAAGTGAATAGACACAACAATGCAAAATTGCCTTCTAGCAACTTAAACAATATCTTAGGTAAGCTCCTCTTCTGTAGAAACCAAAAGAGGGCAAGAAGCTAATTGTCTACTAGGAAGTATCCCAATACGCCTTTAGTGTGGCTCTAATGTGAGAGAAGAAAGCGGGGCTCAATTTTCCATTTACTACGTGAGTGAAAGATTACTAGATGTAGAGACAAGGTATATGCCAATGGAGAAACTTGCCTACTACCTAGTAATTGCCTCGAGAAAGTTATGACCCTATTTCTAGGCACACAACATAAAAGTGCTAACATAATTCCCACTCAACCAAGTCTTACAAAAGACAAATGTCTCAGGACATCTCCTTAAATGGACAATTAAGGTAGCTCAATTTGAAATTGAATATAAGCCTAGACCGGCGATCAAAAGGCAAGCTCTAGCAAACTTCATAGCAGAATTTACCAAACCCC
Source organism: Saraca asoca (assembly GCA_026873985.1). Lineage (NCBI taxonomy): Eukaryota > Viridiplantae > Streptophyta > Magnoliopsida > Fabales > Fabaceae > Saraca > Saraca asoca. The sequence continues at coordinate 2,281 of JANHAO010022387.1, forward strand.
TGCAAGAGGAAATAGAGACATCAAAAGCTCCAAGTTAGGGACTATATGTTGATGGGTCATCAAGTGAACAAAAGGCTGGGGCACGGGAGTTCCTCATTAATCCAGAAAAGCACAAAATCCTCTGCATTCTAAGGTTTAGCTTTCAGGTCATGAACAATAATGCCAAGTATGAAGCTTTGTTAGCCAGACTCCGACTGGCCAAAGAGGTATAAGCTAAAAGATTAAAGATTTTTAGTGATTCTCAGCTTGTTGTCTATCATGTGCAAGGAAAGTACTAAGTTCGAGGATCAAAGATGACTACCTACTTGCAAAAAGTCCAAGAATTGCTAAAGACATTTCAGCATTATAAGATCAACCAAATACCATGAGCGTAAAATACATATGCTGATGCCTTAGCTCACCTAGCCATGACTAAGGATGCTGACTTTCTAGGGACAATTCCAGTAGAATTCCTCTCGTCCTCGAGCATAGAACAGAAAAATGCTTTGATGACAATTGCCAGGACGATGGGTTCCTAGATGAACCCAATCCTAGGTTATCTACAAAATGACAAACTACCAAAGGATAAGCTTGAGGCCCAAAGGTTGCGAGCTTAGGCAGCTAGATATTGCATCTACAATGATGTGCTGTATAAAAGAGGATTCTTAAACCCACTCTTAAGATGCATTAATGGCTCTGATTGCGATATCGTTCTGGAAGAAATTCATGCCAGTCATTGTGGAAACCACACTGGAAGTTATCTTTAGCTCAAAAGGTTCTCCGACAAGGATTCTACTGGTCCATAATGAAACAAGACATAATCAAACTCATCAGAAGGTGTGACAAATGTCAAAGATTTGTGAAAATCCCGAGAGCCCCGCCAGCCTACTTACAACAGATGATTAGTCTGTGGCCCTTTGCGATCTGGGGCATAGACCTACTAAGATCACTTCCTACAACTTATAGAAATTGCAAGCATGCAGTGGTGGCTGTAGATTACTTTACCAAGTTGGCAGAGACAAAGAAGCTCACAAAGATCTCTTCTACAAAAATAGAAAAATTTGTACGGAGTAATATCATTTACAGATTTAGAGTCCCCTAACAGATTGTAACTGATAATGAAACTCAGTTCAATAACGAGCAGTTCCTCAAGTTTTATGATGACCTCAAGATTACAAAAAGTTTCTTGGCTGTAGACCATCCGCAGGCTAACAGGCAAGTTGAAGTCATTAACAAGATCATCAAATAGATCTTGAAGAAAAGATTGGAGGCTAAAAAAGGGGCGTAGGTAGATGAGCTGTCAAAGGTGCTCTAAGCCTATAGAACCACACCTTGCAATGCCACAGGAGAGACCCCCTTCTCAATGGTATATGAATGTGAGGTAATTATCCCAGTAGAACTTGACGTGGCATCACAACAAAAAAATTACCTTTGATCTGGAGGATAACAATCAACTACTCGTGGCGAATCTAGATCTCATAGAAGAAACAAAAGAGAGAGCTCATATTAGGATTGTGACTTATCAATAACAGGTCGCTAAATATTACAACCAAAGGGTTTGAGCTCGAAGTTATAAACCTGGTGACCTTGTTCTATATCTTATCCTTCCTAGTGCTCACAAAGCCAGCTAGGGGACCCTAGGGTCGAACTGGAAGGGCCCATACCTCGTTAAAAGAGTTATTGGCCATAGAGTTTATCATTTAGCAGACAGATAGGACAGAGTACCCTTGAGCTTGGAATGCTGAACACGTTCACCGTTATTATCAATAAAAACCCCCAATATTTGTAAAACTTTATCCAGAAATAAGTATAGACATTTAAGTAACTCTTCGAATTCTTGTATTTGTATTCGTTTTTGAATAAAAGTCTCAATGAAGTCTTGTATGAGAAGTAAGTGATGTATTATATAAAGAGTATTAATTGAAGTAGTCTACTGAGTACTCATCTTTACACAAGCTTATCAAGCCTTATGTATTCAAGCAGTGAAACTGATGAGAGTAAATAAAAATTCATTCAGTGTTACTTCAACAAAGTTAATTCATACAAAGCTTGAAAATTCATTTTAAAGTTCAAAAAATAGAAAGTTACAAAAAGTCATGGCCTAAGGAGTTAGAAATTTAGGAGCTAGGCCTTCTTGAGGCAAAGGGTCAATAGGAGGAGTTCTAGGGACATCTGCTACTTGGTCACTAATGATTTCCACAACCTGCGAACTGCTTTCTCCTTGGGGAGCACCCTTGGTAGAATAAGCCTCAACTTCAAATCCTACACCCTTTCTGGAAGACTTAACCTTAGCAGCCCTCCTCTTGAAACACCCCACGACCTTAAGAATCTCTTCGCCAAAAAAGGAGAAGTCCAATTCTGAATTTTTTCCTATAGGGTGTAAAAGAAGGCGGCGCTAGTCTTGGACTCTGCCTTTTTTGCTGCTTCTACAATTAGTGAGATAGTCTCCACTTTGACCTTGACAACCTCCTCTTTCCTAAAGGCAACTTCCTTCTTAGCCATCTCCAGCTCCTTCAAAGCATCCTCAGCTCACTGCATTGTTTCCCTTGCCTGATGCTTTGCCATCCCAACTCACTATTCCTCGATCTTGGCCCATTGTACTACACGCTCAGCACATTTATGAGCTAGGTCTAGGTCAATCCTTGCTTTGGTTGGATCATTAATTATAATGCCAAGGTTTAGTGCAACAGCCTCATAATCTGCCACTTCATGAGATAACGCAGCCTCAACATCTTTGACTTTTTCCCTCAACTCTAGCACTTTAGCGATAACAATCGCTAGCTCGTCTATGAGCTTCACCTTCTCCTCCTCCTAGGCTTGAAGCTTCTTGTCCAATTCACCATTGTTAACAATTTCTAAAGAGCCACATAGTGAAATTAGATTACGAAGAAAGTAGAAAAATTGGGATAAAAGAATTCCATTTACCACTAGGCTATGACAAGAGGCTACTAACCCTCCAGTGGTGAAGTCCTCTAATTCTAACACTTAGATCTTGTTATGAGATCCCAGGATCATGTTAACATTGTCCACGAAGACCTTGAGGTACTCCTCAGTCTTAGAGCTAGGCCCAATAGGTTGCTCCATGACTTCCACCTCTGGAGTCACCCACTTACAGGCAATAGCCTTCTTCTTCCCCTTGTCCATTTTTTGCTCCTTAATAGGGGACCCAGAAGGGGTGGCAACATCAACTGTAGCTTCCACTTTAGGCTAAGGGATAGGAACTAGCTCTTGTGAAGGAGCTAATGCTAAAGCCGAGGGTTAGCTTCTAGCAACAGGAGTTATGTTGGCATTGGGAGACAATGAAATCTCCCCCTCGTCAGAGTTAGATGGTGGCGCCCTGAGGATAAGTTTCATGATGTCTTTGTAATTGTTGTAGTTCGTTGGACCTACCTCCTTGACCCGATGAACTCTTATTTCCCTAGTGACCTTGGTACCCACGATTGGTACGAGCTTGTGGGAGTAAAGTAGGCTTTCGTCAAAATGGAAGTCATTCTGAAGATCATTTGAGGCAACGAACTGGTCTAGGACTCCTAGCTCCTCAACTCTAAGAGTTGGATTCTTGCTAGTCCCAACTGCAAGATGAGACAAAGCTAGAATCAATAAAATAAATTTGAACAAGTGATTAAACTCATATGTTCTCAACTTGCTCACCAGGGGTGAGGACAAAATTGAAGTTTTGAAGAGCGTAAAGGGATGGATAGGAGATATAAAACTAACGGGTTTTATAATGCCCTATGTTAGACTTCCCTTTGGCATCACCCTATGGCAGAATTTTCTTGTGCTCTATTGGCCAAGTCGAGAGATAATAAAGCCCATCCGATGTGCTCGTGCACCAAATGTTATACAATAGCACAAGACCTCAGTTGATGGCGTAAGGAGGTTATTCCTCAAATATATTAATGCCAAGGAAGTAAACTAGGCATAAGAGTTAGGGGTAAGCTAGAATGGGTAGAGTTTGATTTTATTTAGGAAATTAATGATAAATGGTTGTATGAGAAACCTATGTCTGGCAGTGAGGTGCAGGAAGCTAACGCTAATAAACCCTCGAGGTGGATAAGAAGTGTAGTCATCTGAGGAAAGCACCATAAGGTAGCAACCACGGGGGATTTGAAATGTCCAAATCGTGATCTGAAGATCGCGGAAATGGATAGTTGAAACATACAGGCTGAACCCCTAATGATCGAAAGGTCACTGACTTGCAACGACCTCTTGGTCCCCCACAGGGTCTGAATAAGCAGTGAAGTCCCCAGTGGCCTTACCACTCCTTATTGTCACTTCACCGGGATGTTGCGCCTACTGCACCAGAGAGCCAGACTCTTCATTACTCCCTATTTGGTGACGTTGATGTCCATAACCTAAGCTCATCTACACAAAAAAAAAAAAGAGGAACGGTCAGGTCACTACAAGCAGACCCTACCCAAAAGGCTAAGGCTAATGATTTCCTATGTGACATATCATGCACACCTCGAGTCACCGCACCTAAAATCCAAACTCCAAAAGACAAAGGGAATGAAACCATCAAACCATTAAAATCTAGAAAATGAATGCAAGACTTGAAATGATAATCAAAAACCCTACAGTCTAATTACAGATTACCCTAAATAATCTAAACCAGGTAAAAGGAAAATGTACAAGCAAGCAGTTTTAGCCAGCATTCAGACGTTTCAACCACAAGCAAATGAGTCTCATGCAAGCAATAAAACAGGAAAATCCAAAAATGACAAGTTAAAGAGAGAAAGACTCACTGTGATTGGCCAAAGTAAAAGGTCTTAAAATACACGTGGAAGTGTTTTCTAGTGAGCAGAATCCAAATAACGACTAGAGAGCTAGAATGACACCGATGACAATAGACAATGGTGATCGATCACAAGGAATGACAAAGAGAATGAACAAGAAAAGCTTGGGAGTTTTGAGTTTAAAATGGCAAGTGAGAAAGAGGGAAGAGCCTTTTTGCTTTATATGGCACGCAGTGCCACCATTAGATCTGGGAACCCATTAGCTACCCTTGATCTGATGGTTTAGCGAGTGCCAGCAGCAAGCTGACAATAGCGCACCACACACATTTACTAAAGGCAGGAGTAAGTATGACATGCTAGTGGTAGAAATCGAAGAGTAGCAGACAAAGTGAGCGGGAACATGCCAAACGACCCGTCAGATTGCAGATCGCAAGCAATGGACCAGAACTCCCAACTCACCCCATGACAAAGAAGTGCTAGCCATGCACTAAACTCTTACACAAGCCATGTCCAAGAAGTGCTTTACACACTAAACTCTTATGCAAATGACATCAAAATCTCGCCTCAAGAAGTGCTAGCCACACACCAAACTCTTGCACAGGTCACGTCTACGAAGTGCCTCAAGCACTAAACTCTTACGCAAACAACAATAAAATCCCATGTACAAGAAGTGCTAGCCATTCACCAAACTCTTGTGTGGGCTGTGTCTAAGAAGTGCTTTACGCACCAAACTCTTATGTGGACATCAAAATCCCACGTCCAAGAATTGCTAGCCACACATCAAACTCTTGTACAGGCCACGTCTAAGAAGTGTCTCAAGTACAAAACTCTTCACGGATAACAACAAAATCCCATATCCAATAAGTGCTAGCCACGCACCAAACTCTTGCACAGGCCGCATCCAAAAAGTGCTTTATGCACCCAACTCTTGCACGGATAACATCAAAATCCCACGTTCAAGAAATGTTAGCCATGCACCAAACTCTTGCATGGGCTATGTCCAATAAGTGCTTTACACACCAAACTCTTGTGCGGACATCAAAATCCTACATCTAAAAAGTGTTAGCCATGCACTAAACTCTTGTGCGAGCCGTATCCAAGAAATGCCTCAAGCACCAAACTCTTGCTCAGATAACAACAAAAACCTATGTCTAAGAACTGCTAGCCATACACCAAACCTTTGCACGGGCCGTATCCAAGAAGTGCTTTACACACTAAACTCTTGTGCAGACATCAAAATCCTGTGTCTAAGAAGTGCTAGCCACACACCAAACTCTTGCATGGGCCACGTCCAAGAAGTGCCTTGAGCACTAAACTCTTACATGGACAACAACAAAATCTGACATCCAAGAAGTGTTAGCCATGTACTAAATTCTTGCACAGGCCTCATCCAAGAAGTGCTTTATACACCAAACTCTTACGTAGACAATACTAAGACCCCACATCCAAGAAGTGCTTTACGTACCAAACTTTTGGGCGAATAAAGGCACATCTGTGTGACCTACAGGGGTGTTCGATCCCACACCAGCGAAGGTACTTAAGCACTCCAATGCTTGAACTCATGGCCAACAACATTTTGGTGCTCAAATTTATTGCTAACTAAGATAAGCTAATGTAACTGATTGATCATCCAACATGGCACATATCCTTTAAGTCATGATTTATTGGCTGAAGTCTATTTATATAAATTCAATTAATATTATTTGAGGTCGATTGACCTAACAAGCACTCATTTTATCTAACAATTATCGAGTTATGGTTTGCAGGGACTTATGTTGCTAACTACAACCTACTAGATCGTTAATGTTGCATATTTGAGAAAAATGAGAAATAAAAAGCAAAGCTTCATTACAAAACCTCTTTCAATGAGGTAAATTTATATGAAGGATCAAGGATGCAAATCAAAATAAGCCTACAGTGAATTGAGGAAGAACCAAATCCTAATGAACCATGATATCCACGAGCAGGCCAAGCTACTCCAACCCTTCCTCAACTTCCACTTGAGCCAGAGGATTGCCTAACTTAAACTTCCCCGAGGTGCCTAAAGTGGGAAAAACAGCATTTAGGGCAAGCAAAGCGGCTGCATAAGTTTTCCCTAGTCCTCCTAAGCAAAGAAAGCATCCTTAAGCTTCATCAAGCTACTCGGAGACCTGGGAACATCCAATGCCACCATGCAAGGAGGCAAAGAAACAAAGCTGGAAGGCCTGAATTCTAACAAGCCACAGGGCCAACAAACAAGCCTGATAGTTTTGGCTCCTCTTTCCTGTCATCCTTTGAAGCTGAAAGCTCCACCCTCAGCCTTGCAATCCCTGGATGCTTGAAAAAACCAAATAGTTAGCTCGCCAAAGGACAAAAGAACAAAAAGGGTGGAGTTAAACTTAGCATCGTGAAGAGGCCATGAAAAAAAATTCCTAAAGTCCTCAAAGAGGAATGCCCTATGGGAACCATGTGCAGCAGGCCATACATGCCTCGTGATCCCATACAGTAGACCATACACATCCTACAGTGCTTCACTGAAGGCCAAAACTCTAGAAATATGGGGGGCTTAGTGAATGAACCCATTTGGTTATTCTTTGAAGCAAGGAAGGAGGTTTCTCACACCTTATATAGACTAACTCAACCTCACAAAAGAATCCAAAGGATATCCAGTTGTATTAGATGGAACTATCCAAAAGAAGCGAGACTGCCATGCCAATAGCTATGGAACGTGAACAGTGGGTGGTATGGCCTAGTACAGATTAAGTGAAAGATCAAAGCCTAAAATGACAACACAGCAGGCTGTAAACAAAGACTTTGACTATATGGCAAACTATAGTTGAAGGACTTGACACTGCAAACCACGAGCAAAGATTTGGCCAGCAAACTACAATTCCTAGTCCGCAAGGCGAACTGATAATTGAGGGGCTAATGTTATGGGTATTTTTTGGACAATGCAACATGGGCTGACCAAAGCCCAATAAGAAGTTGGGTCGAGCTAAAAAGGGTGCAAATCACCCAACAATAGAAGTCGCTCAAATAGAAGCACCAGCCCACTAGCTGCGAGCCCTAAGCACAAAATAAGATCAAGATAGGTTCCAGCTTGCCGAGGACGAACTCCATCTCTCTAAGCAAAGCATGCTGCCCCAGTTGTCTTCCAAGAAACCTATCTGGACCAGCTCGCTAGACCTACCAACTCAGCCAGCAAATTACTCAATGCAAGCTCGGGCTGCCCAATGAGCTATTTCAAGGATTATGTATAGAATATCAGGGTTTAGTCAGCACCCAAAGGCACATTCTCCTAACCGATAAGTCAACCCCTAAAACTAACACATCAACCTCCAAAATCCGATAATGAAATGCCAAGCATTTATTATCTGTTAAGCATTTATTTCCCACAACGACGAAATAATCATTTTACTACTTATCAAATTATGCTTGTAACCCTCCCAACTTCTATAAATAGGGAAGGGATATATCATTGTAAGTAAGTAAGAGCAATTACATGCAGGCACTCTGTCGAAATAATGAGAGAGCATTGATACTGTAACTTTGTTTAGCTAAACAAAGAAACCACCGTATTACAGCAAATAAAAAATCACTATGGATGTAGGGGCTAAATTGCTTTGGTCGAATCACAATAAAACCTTCTATGTCCATTATTCTTCCTCTTTCTCATTCTTTTTCCTATTAGAATTAGTATCATCAGCTTGCAGTTTGGGGTGTTAAAGGACTATTCAAGTTGACTAAAATTTGGTTTCACTAAATCAAATTTCACCGTCAACAGATGACTTTTTCGATTTACTATCTGGTCCAATTTTTAAAATATGAGTAATCATTGGTAACTATGAGGTAAGGGGTTCAAATTCCCTCCCTAACTTCTCCCACCCCTTAGGAAATTTTTCACTGATAATAGTAGATGCCTCAATGAAAAGATCTTTGGAGGGAACATCACTCTCCTCAAGTTTACGACAGACATTTGACTTGTGTTTGTTAAAGATGGTTGAAGGATCGGTTAATTCTCAAATTTTTTTTAAAAAAAAACTACCCTTATATCCATCACCACAAAAAATTAGAGAAGTCATTGTATATTTTTTAAAATATAAGAATGAAAATGTAATTAGACTAAATTTAAAAAAAAAAGGGTGAATGTAATTGGTCCAAAGATAATATACTTAGAAGATTATCCAATAACAAAAGAGTGAATGCTATAACTTGAACCCCAGTAATTAGTTCATAGAATGAGAGTTGAGTTTGAAATCTGAGACTCATGTTGTTTACTTACAATTGTAAATTTCTTATGTTGACTATAAATAGTTTATCTTTGAGTTGTTTAAAAAGAATATCTTGTTGAATGGTATATCAATGTAGCACTAAAATTGTCAAGATCATCATTCACTCATGAGTTGAATATCTTGTTGGATGGTATTATGTTTTTATTGGGCAAAGGATAGTGAATGAAATGACTGATAAAGTTTATTAAACTTTAGGCCCAATAATAAGCTGCCCTAGTATTTAAGGGTCACCCGCCTTTGCCATCATCTCCTTCAAAAGAATAAAGTTCATCCAACAAACCCTACATTACACCCACCACTCAACTGATGGAGAGAAGCCTGTGTGGAGCCAGGAATTAGAGATGCAGAATGGCAATTTCTAAGAGGATTACTAATTGGGCAAACACCAATGATTGTTCTCTCTCTCTCTCTCTCTCTCTCTCTCTATATATATATATATATATATATATATAAGGCGCAATTTACAAATAGCACAAAGACAAGCACACTGCTTTGTAGGCCTTCTTGTCTTGTTTTTGTTTATTAGGCCCACACTCTATCATATCATACATGAGATGACATGCCTGCCTTATTCGTGGGGCGTCTTTATAAGGACTACTCGGCCCATTTTGCAGCTTCTACTTCTTTGCATAGGACCCATTCCCTTAGCGGGAAGACAACAATCCTACATCCATATACCAACTGCCCCTAAATTATAGGGTGTTGTGTAATTTTCTCTCGTATTGCGACGATCAAACTATGGTTGTCTAAACAAGGGAGATTCTAAGTTTCATCTAATTTTTTGTACACCGAATCAATCAAAGGAAGAATATATATAATTTTTTATTTTACTTTAATGTATTATCGTTTTTCTAATTAATGATATATTCATTGTCTAATGTTTTAATTATAATTTTGATTTTTTAATATATAAATTAATCATACTTAATTATTTTTAAATATAATATTATATTTTGATTCCTTTGATATCTAAATTAAAATAA
>JANHAO010022388.1:0-12217 GCA_026873985.1 Saraca asoca
TTCAGATCCCATGAGAAGCATTTTAGAATAAAATTTTATTTTATATACGTTAGATTCTTTAAACTTCTAAAAAAAAAGAGTTAATTTTGATTTATGTGCAATTAACTTCACAATACATCTAAACTATTGAAGAAAAAAAAAAGCAAAAACTTACAAACTTTTTATAAATTTGAAGATTGTAAAATTTGGATTTAAAAATAAAACACTTAAAAAAAAGTTAAAATTTGATTATTTGAACTCCACATAATTTGAAGAGTTTGTGAGGAGAGATTTGTTTCAATGGAGGAGGAGGCTGTGTCTAATTATATCAAACATAATTTGTAAATACCAAAAAGCATTTCTTTTGATGGTTATCACACCAAAATTTTTTATGATTAAATAAAACAATAGTTTATTCATCATGAAGTCTCTTATTAAAAAAAAAAAAAATCTCATATCTCTATGTTTAAACTCATTTACTCTAAAATTATGACCTCTTTCTATTCTTGAAAAATTATCTAATCAAAGGCCTTGTTTAAGTGGAAAAAATAAAGGGTAACCCTTCCCAAGGATATATAATAAATTACTTTACATTATAATTAATAATGACTTATTAAACAGAATAAATTACACAAAACCCTTTTAATTGTCTATGATGTGTGTACATAACCTCCTAAATTATGAAAATATGTAGATAGGCCTCTTAGATTACATAAATCATACAGTCAACCCTTTTTTTCTCTTTTTATTTACTAAAATTAAGAAAATATATAATTTATGACCAATTAACACTATAAAATGTATCTCTATGCATAAAATCCATCATTTGTCAACTCTAATGGATCACTTTTTTATCTCGAAATTTATGTGGGCATGAAAGTTTTAATCCCTGAAATCGAACATGTCCACTAACATAGATTTTAACCAATTTTTATAATGATAAATATTTATTTTGAAATATTAATTATTAGTTATATAATAAGTACTTAGGTTGTTTTGTTAAACTTCGAGAATAAAAAGTTAATATAAAGAATCAGATGGACAATTTATAAAATTTAGATAAATCGTCAACATATTTTTAAAGTTTAAAAAGGATATATTCATATTATAAATAATTATACTATATTAAATATGGTTGGGCTAGAATTGTATAACACAACATGGGTGAAAACAAATCAAAGTAACTCGAGCTTCAATATAAACAAGCCAAGCCTGTTTTATAATTTTCTTACCTATGACCTATTATAAACCAAAATTTTGATCTAATCTAACTTGTTTGTAAAATTTTAAAAATTTATCCTAATTTGATTTATTGACCTAATTTATATAAATAAATAAATAAATAAAAGTGTGGATTGTTTCTACCCCAAAGCACAGGGAAACAAAGAATGAATGTTGAAAATCTTATTATAAGGAAGATTGGCCACAAAACAAGCCATTAAACGTAAACCTCATTCCTTGTTGAATGTTGATTATATCCTTTAATTAAACCGCCTTGCTTTCTCGTTTGAAATTTAAAAGGGTTCTTTTCTTTCTTTCCTATCAAAATAAACTGTCTCTGTTCAAAGTCGATCAGAAAGAAGTCCAACTAATTAAATGCTCCAATGGTCACTGGTAAAAGCCAACCACAGAGTTAGAATTTGAGATGAGAAGGAATCAAGTCTTAAAATTTTGAAATACATATAATTTTTAAATTTTTTAAGGGCAGTTATGAATCCAATATTTGAGTAACAAAGAGGTAAAAAATAAATATATTATAAATATTATTAAGTAAAATTTTAATTATATAATTAAAATAAAGATAAGATTTCTAAAGATTTTATAAATCTTATAAAATTTCAATATAAAATTATAAGTTATATACAACATTTTGTAATCCTTTTGCAAAAAGTTACAATTTTTTTTATAGATTTTATGATAATAAGTATATAAAAAGTTAAAGTTTTAAAATTATGTACCGATACAAATTTTTTTTTAAATATGTGTTTAAGCATAACTTTTATAACAAAATTTTGACAGAAAATGATCGTCAAGAAAATCATCATCAATTTTTTTTTTGTCAAAAAAATCCTTATATTTGTTTTTGATGAAAATATGAGAGGAAGAAAATTTATTTTTATGTTTTATCCATTGAAAACTCAATTGAGAATCCGTTGGAATAAAAAAATTAAATATTAACTTTGATTAAATAAAAATGGTTAAAATATGGTTAATAAAAAATTAAATTTATATTTTTTTTCATGTTCTTTTTATTTTTTAAAAAATTTGTGTATATTTAAAATTATATAGGAAGTCAATATATATTTTAAAACTATGAAATAGTTTACATAATTTCACTAAATTTACTAAATTTTGAGGGATATTATATATAATTTTCTCATTTAATTATGTCATAAAATAATTTACGCATAAATAAAGTAGAATATTTATATATGAATTATAATAATTTCTATATTTTAATGATTCCATAGAAAAACATAATTTTCAAATATTGTAATGATAAAGAGTAATGTTTTCCTTTTTTATTAATTTTGATTTGATTTAATTAGAAAATATTGATTTAGTAAAATTTTGAATGCCTCGGATTAATATAAAGAAGTACCTACTACGAAGTTTTTGGTCTAACGTAAATATGTCAAGAATTGTCCATTTAAAAAACTAATAATAATAAAAATATTTTTAAAAAATATATATAAATTCTTCTTCCCTATTAAGAAAACCTATCTTGTAGCCTTGACATCTAGGAATAAGTCTATCATATATCCACAATGTTCTAGAATTTCTATATTCTATTTTTTGAAATTTACATTCAAATATATTAATTCTTTGTACATATCTTCAATTACATACATATGTTCTCCTATTTATTAAATATTTTTAAATATATAAAAATTATATAAAAGTTTTTCAACGTTTCATTCTAATTCCTAAAAAGAAAAAAGAAAAAAAAGACAGAATTTTCATAATATTAATTATATTCATACTTCCAATAATATAAAATTTTAATTTTAATAGTTATATTCACTAAATGCAAAGCAACAAATATACATAATTCCTAAAGTAATGTCAACAATACTATCAAGTATGTTATCTAATTATTTGATTATACTTAATTTAATTTAAAATATATATAATTCTTAAATTATTTAACTACTTAATTTAATTCAAAATATATATAAATCCTAAATCAACTAATAATTTAAAATATATATTAACCTCATTGTGCAAGTAAGAAAACTATCAAATAAATTTGTAGAAAACTCAAACCTAAAATTACATATATCAAATTCAAAAAAGTCAATTAAATTATAAAAAATATAATAATTTAATAAAAATATGTGATAAAAATGTAAAATAAAAGAATAAGAATAATTTAATATGTTTAGATTTATACAAAATATCTTTAAAATACAAGAATCAAATTAGGAAGGTAAGAAAGAGTTAGTGCAACAGTGGGAGCAGAAGAAGGGAAAATGATATAGAGAAATCACGCATGCAAACTGTGTTATAACTTTTGGAATTTTTCAATCCATTTTTTGGTTGGAAGAAGTAAACATATATATATATATATATATATATTTAATTTGTATCTACTTTTCAATGAAATTTGCAACAAAATTCATTATTAAACAATTTTTTAATATATTGTTGTGATTGATAATTAATGATATTTTTATTTTGATTGCTTTTTCTGACAGTCTTTCTATGGACAAATGAATTTGATTTTTCCATAAAAAATAACAAATTTTTTTTATAGTGATCATGGAAGGCCAAGGCCCGTGCATCCACTAATATTAGAGGATTAATCTAAAACTATTATATATAAATATGAAAACATCAAGATTTTTAGTCCTCATGCTCTGACCGATCGCCACTATTACTAAAAGCTGTGGTTGTGAGATGGACAACCCTATCTCAAAGAGATTAAGTCCTTTTATTATTTTGATATTTATAATTTTCATTTTACACATTTAAAATTTTAATTTTTATCATTCTCATTGGCACAATAACAAGAAAACTGATTTTGAATATAATAAATTAAAAATATAATTTTAAAAGAACTGATCGTAAATAAATATATTTTGTATTTTATAATAATATTTAAGAACCTATTCTACATATTATATTTTTTCTTGAATGATATGATAAAAGAAAATTAAATTTTAGTATCAAATTACTAAAATGAAGATGATAATAATCGAGGACAACTATAGTTGAAAAAGAAAATATAATGACATCAAAGTGGGTAAAAAGAAAAAACTCAATTATCTCCCGAACAAGTGAATTTCAAAGTACAAGCTAATATTTATAGCATTTACTTTGAAATTGATTTTGGCCATGGAATCAATCCTGAAAGGCTTCTAGAAGTTTAACGAAGACTAAAAAAGAAGCGTAAAATTAATTGTGGACAGCTAGAAGAGAGGTTCTACCTAACAAGCTGTAATCATCTCAGAAAGTAAAGGCCTATTTGCGAAACTTTTTTTTTGTTTTTAAAAATAATTTTCTTATTTTTTTTTCTGTAAAAATAAAAATAATTTGTTTGACAACCTGTTTTTAAAAACTATTTTTTAAAAGTATAACTAAAAAATAGTTTTCAGAAAATAGAAAAATGATATTTTCTCTTGATTTTTGTATATAACTGTTTTCAGATTTTTTTTTAAAAATAAGAAGAATACCTATTTTCATTAATAATAAAGTTGTAAATAATATTAAATATATTTTTTTAATTTTAAAAAATAAAGAAAATATCTATTTTTAAAATTTACATTCAAACAAGTTTTTTATTTTTTTTTCTAAAAAAATAGTTTTTAGAAACTGTTTTTAAAAAACTATTTTCAAAAATAATAAAATAAAAATACTTAAAAACACTTCCAAACAGTTCCAAAGCTATTCGTAAGAGTACACTAATAAAAGATCTACGCACTGATTTTTTTTTCTAAAAAAAAGTTTATTTGTTTAAATTAGAACCTTAATACATCTATAATTTCAATTACCAATTCAAGCTAAGTGCTCAAAACAAGACCGACAATAAAATCAGATGTTTAAATTAGTAAAACCAAAACTATTAGCTTACTAGCTTGATGTTGCTGAGAAATATTTATATATTTTAACTATATTACGTATTCTTGTTCTCAATCAACAAAAATAAAAAAAAAATTATAATTTTTAATAATTTAAAAATTAAAAAATATAATTTTTAATTCATATAGATATCGTAATACTGATAAAGATAAAAATATTAATAATTATTTTTTCTTTTTTTTATTAAATGGAAGTAAGAATATATTATGATTCAAGTATATAAATATTTTCTATATTTCTTGGCCTAAAAAATGGTTATGGGTTTGCCAGCCAAAGTATTTAATTTTGGTCATGCCCATACTCTTAATTACTTAATTAAGCACCCAATAAGTCTTTCTAATTAATTATTTAATACTAACAGTGGGGCACTAGTGTCTACATTTGTATTGATATTAATTATAAAAAATGGTGTGTCATTTTCTAGATGGCTATGTTTTCTGGCTTAATTAGGTTTTAGTCAATCAAAAGTGGCCTAATTTTTTGGCAACAAAGAGAGACAAACGCACTTAATTAATTAAGATGGAAAATGACGTGCTAAACCATCTCATTCATGCAAATTGACTAATTAATTAATTATTACAACATATTGTGGACTTTGCTAAGTTGCTGAGTGGTCCCTTAATTAGTGCTAATTAATTAAACATCATTTTAGAGGTCATCATGAACATCATCTTCAAGCCACTTTGATTTAGATTTATACCTTATTATTAATATTAATAGAAACTTTAAGTCGTAAACGTCATACTTCTTTATATATATATATATATATATATATATATATATATTCTAGGATTCTTATTAGGGTTAGCGATAACTTCGTTTGTCTGCACAATAAATAGGTAATTAATTCACGAAAATTTTTTATTTGAAAAATTAATGGAATTTCCGTGTTATATGTAGATCTTCAGAGAAAATGAGTGTAATAGTAATTGAATAAAATTATTTTTAAAATTAAACATAAAATATAAGGTGGCTTATGGCGTTTCTATATGTCTATTACATTTATTTTATATAGTAATAATTTTTTTCTAGGGTTCTTAGTGTAATTGCCTCTTGAAAATTTTCTATTTGAGAAAAGATTTTGGAAGAAGAATTTGAATTCTAATAGGCCGAGAAAGAATTGCATTTCTAAAACTGAGCTAGAAAAAATATCTATAAGAGGGCCAGGGTATTGATTAAAAAAAAAAGGCAATATTTTGGTGCCTGGAGCTTTTTGTAAGCATTTTTCTGAAAATATGGATGAAAATTATTTTTATAAATGTAATTATAAATTCATTGATAAAAGTTGAATTAAGAATCTTTTTAAAATGTGGGAAATTTAAATAAATTGAAAATAAGTATAAAAAAATTCTGAAAAGTTATAACAAAATACCTCAAAACTTCGAATGCATAGCCAAACAAAATCCCAAAAACAATTTGTGTAAAAATATGCGCCATGGTTCCTAGTATTTTTTTTTTTTTAATATGACATCTTATTTCATATGTCAAAATTCATCAATAGTAATTTGGTTTATTAATACTCTATTGATTTGAAATAATTTTTCATTAAGAATAAATTTATATGTTCTTATCACATCTTTTTCTTTATCAGAGACATAAAATTAAGTAAAAAAAAGTCATGAACTCATGATGAACAGTTTTTCATAAAGGGGTATTCGATTAATAAAGCAATGCTTGGGAGTAAAAATGAAATTTAAAAATATGCTGATTGAAACTCATCGATTGGTTGGATTGATCGATGAAATGAAATAAGTTACCTGTAGGTATAGTAAGGTTAGTTACACACAATGGAAATAGTCATTGAACACACTCCGATGATCAAGTCAATATTTCAATAAAGTTTTAATAAGTATGTAGAAGATGATTTAGAAAATGGATATTTGCTAATATTTATAAGTATTAAATGTGTCATTTAACGTGTTCTTGAGTGAATGGGGTTTTATTACATGTCTGCAACATATTAGTAACGTCAATGAGAATCTCATTAGATAATTGCTGATGTCACATTATTCATGTATGCTTAATCACATTTTTTTTCATAGGTTAATTAAACAATTGACACTCAAAGTTTTCAACTAATCTTGTGATTAAGGTTGTTCGACCAAGTAGGGTAGCCGACTTGCATGAGATAGTCTATGTCGAATGTCAATTCCTTATTCAGTTCTAACTGATAGACTATAGATTGAACAACTACAAATTATAAGTTACTTTAGGCTGTGTCACTGGTAAACATATTTTTCATCTTGTGCCCATGCTTATAATTTTATCGATTTAATGGGAGAAGAAAATTATTGCGTGCTAAAAACACGTAAAATTTGTTTGGTTTTAAATAAAAAATTTTTTGGGTGAGTAAAATATTAACAAAATAAATTATATATGAATCAATTTCAATATTTTAAATCACATGTTTATTGCTGACAGTGAAATTCGATCAACAAGTATGAGTTCAATGTCACTCTAAACTACAAGCCGATGAAATAAGTTAATAAAAAAGAAAGAGGAAAAAGAGAGAAAGAACAACAAATACCAGAAGCTTTTATCGTAGTTTGGCTAAAGCCAAATTGGCCCCTATATCCACGGTGAATTGTATTAGCTTTTTTGTGATGATTTTTTGTTTAACTCGATGGAGATACAATGTTATGTTGCTATTCCGACAAAGTGCCTGCATACAATTTTTCTTACTTACTTTTACAGCGATCTCCTCCCCTATTTATAGAAGAGGGGAGGGTTACAAATGTAATTTAATAGGTAATCAAAATGGTTATTTTCGTTGCATAGGGCAATTAATGCTTGACATCTGATAATAAATATTGGGTAAATCATTGTTGAACTGTTGGGAGCTAATGTGTTGATTTTTAAGACTGACTTATCGGTTGGGAAGATGTGCCCTCAACTGATGACTAAACTTCCATATTGGTGCCCAGCTCACTATCTTAACAACCTAGGCCTACATCAGGAAATCTGTTGACCAAAGAAATTGATCTTATCACTGAACTTGTCTAGAATAAGCCTATTGAAGGATGGTCCGGATGCCGCGATCTGCTCAGTGAGCTGGTGTTTTTCCTAGCGAGTTGGGCTTCTTGCATCGACCTTATCCCGCATCCTTAGTTCATGGGTAGTGAGTTGATACCCTACTAAGTGACCTCAATCATCAAGTGATCTGGCCTTCTTTATGGCTAGGCTCTGCTCTTTGTTGGGCCTTGACCAATCCATTTTAAGTAATTTGGAAAATACTTATAATATTAAGGCCCCAACTTTCAGTTGGCTCAGCGAACTGGGAGTTGTACTATGCTAGCAAAGTCTTTGTTTGCAGTCTGCAACATTGTCAAGTCTTTCACCTGCAATTCACTGTTCAGTCAAAAGTCTTTGCTTATAGTCTACTGCTTTGTCATTTCAGGTCTCAGTCTTTCATTTCATCTGCACCCGGCTATGCCACCCATCGCGGATGTCTTCCAGCTATTGGTGCAACAGTCTCACCTCACTATGGATCATCCTATTTGGTGTAGTGGAATACCTTCTGGATTCTTTGGTAAGGTCGAGCTTGTCTATATAAGGTGTGAAAGGTCCCTTTATTTTGCTCACAAGATAACCAGATAGGTATATTGGATGATCTCCTTATATTTCTGAAGCTTTGGCCTTCAGCTACGTGTTTTGAGGTATGTATAGTCCGCTACATAAGACTGCAGGGTGTGAATGGCCCACTGCATGTGGTTCCCATGGGGAATTATTCCCCGTGAACTTTGGGAACTTGTGCGTAACCTCCTTTTGAAGCTAATAAGTTTAGCTCCCCCTTTTTTTGTTCTTTTGTCCTCTGGTGAGCTAATTGCTTGGCTTCTAACAGTAACCAGGAGTTGCAAGGCCAGGGGAGAAGCTTCCAGTTTACTTGTTGGCCTTGCAACTTGTCATGGCTTAATCTTTTCAACCGGGTTCTCTTGTTTTCTCGTCCAATGGTGTCGAGTGTCTTTAGGCTTCGAGCAGCACGGTGGAGCTGAAGGACACTCTTCTTGCTTAGGAAGACTAGAGAAAACTTGTGCAACCTCTCTATCTACACCCAACGCTGTTTTTCCCACTTCAGGCACCTCGTGGGATACTCGACTAGGGCAAACTATTAACTCAGGTGAAGGGAGAGTTAGAGTAGTTCCTCCTATATGTTATGGCTGCAAGCTTGCTAATGTTTAGCTTTTCCTTCGCTAATTGTAGGCTTGTTTCATCTTGTATTTTTGATCCTTTATGTAGTTTCACCTCGTTGAAACAGGCTTTGTAATGAAAGTTAGCCTTTTATCATTCTTTTTGAGTATGCCAAAATAGCGATCTAGCAGGCCATGACTGGCCCCATTAGTTCTTGCAAATCATAACTCAGCAGTCATCAATGTTTATTAAGTTAATCGACTTCAAAAATGTTAATGGAACTAATGTGAAGGGACTCTAGTCGATAAATTATGATAAAAGGATATGTGCCATATTACATGACCAATCGGTCGTATTATTTTGTTCTAGTTGGCAATGGAATTGGCATCGGTATGCCTTTTGTTGACCATAAGTCTGGGTACTAGAGTGCCTGAGTGTTTTCACCAACGCGAGATGAGGCATTCATGTAAGTCGCATAGGTGCATCTTAGCTCACACAAGAGTTTGGTACTTAAGCACTTTTTGGATACGAGATCTTGACTAGCTACATGGAAACACCTCAGTCCACGTAAGAGTTTGGTGCCAGTGGCACTTCTTGGACATGGCTCGCGCAAGAGTTTGGTGCATAGCTAGCACTTATTGGACACGAGATTTTAAATCTTCCCGTGTAAGAATTTGGTGCTCGAGGCACTTCTTGGACACGACTCATGCAAGAGTTTGGTGTATGGCTAGCACTTTTTGGACGTGAGATTTTAGTATTTGCTTGCACAAGAGTTTGGTGCTCGAGGCACTTCTTGGATGTGGCTTACGCAAGAGTTTGGTGTATGGCTAGTACTTCTTGGATGTGAGGTTTCAATATTTACCTGTGCAAGAGTTTGGTGTTCAAGGCACTTCTTGGACAAAGCTCCCGCAAGAGTTTGGTGCATGGCTAGCACTTCTTGGATGTGAGGTTTCAATATTTGCTCGTGTAAGAGTTTGGTGCATGGTTAGCACTTCTTGAACGTGAGATTTTGTATCTTCTTACGCAAGAGTTTTGTTCTTGAGGCACTTCTTCAACGTGGGATCTTAGAGTCGGGGGTCAGGATCCATTGCTTGTGATCTACAGCTTCATGAGTCATTTGGCATGCTTCCACTTACTCTGGAGGTGACTCTTTGATTTCCCCATATCTAGGCCATCATGATTACTCCTACCTTAGGTGTGCGTGCGCACTGTTGTTATCAGTCGTTTGCTAGCACTTGTTGAACCATCAAATCATGGGTAGTTGATGGGTTCCTAAATCTAATGGTGATGCTACGTGTTTTATAAGTAGAAGGGGCTTTTCGCTTCCCCCACATTTGCCATTTGAAACTTGAAGCTCGAGAGCTCTCATTGCACGTTTCCTTTGTCAATCGCTGTAACTGCATCTCGTCTTCCACTTCCACTAGCATTATTTCAGTTCTATGGTTACTACTCAGGCCTTGCTTACCGAAAAGCATCCTTGCGTGTAGTTTCAGATCTTCTATTTCTGTTAGTGATAGTGAGTCCTTCTCTATTTTGATATTTCTGGATTCTTCTGCTTTATAATTTGTGAGGCCTGTTTGTCTATCGTTGTTTGAGGAATAAGAGCACTGGTTGAGATTAATTGTTTGTGAATTTTCTTTTCTGTCTGGTCTGGTTTATCCGATTGGTTTCATTAGCAGACTTTAGGTTTTCCAGTCATCATTTTGAGTCTAGCGTTTACCATTCAGATTCTGTGAACTGATCATTTAATATCTTGTTTGTTACAATCTAGGTTGTGAATGGGTGGTTTGAGGTGTTCATAGCCTGTTGTATAGGAAGTTATTAGTCTCTATTTTTGGTAGGGTCTGCTCATAGCGACCAGATCAGTCTTTTTCTTTTCTTTGTGTAGATGGACATAGGTCATGAATGCTGTCATCACCAAATTAAGGATGCAGATGATGAACTTGGCTCTCTAAGGCAGAGCGTTGGACCAGTGTGGCACCTCTCTGAAGCACCTTTGAAGAGTGGTAAGGTCGTTAGGGAATTTATTGTTGTCCTTATCCCTTTAGGGCCGCAAGATCATTATGGATCCACAACCTTTAGATCACCATGCATTTAGCACGCACGCTTCATCAGTCCATTTCCATGACCTTTAAATTGTAGCCCAAACATATTGAATCCTCAGGGGATGCAACCTTATGATACCTTCTCCATATGATTACGCTCCCTATCCACCCCGGGGTTTATCACTATTAGCCTCCCACATCTTATTGTAGGACTTAGGTTTTCGATACACCCCTTTATTATCGAATTTTTTAATAAAGTAAGGCTCAGTCCAGCTCAGCTTACCCTGAACTCTTACACCCAACTCATTTATTTGACGCTGATCTACTTAGGCAATGGTCTTCCACTACCATCGGCTAAGTTTCTGTGTTACTTATTTAGCCTCAAGTGAGCGAGCACA
Source organism: Saraca asoca (assembly GCA_026873985.1). Classification (NCBI taxonomy): domain Eukaryota; kingdom Viridiplantae; phylum Streptophyta; class Magnoliopsida; order Fabales; family Fabaceae; genus Saraca; species Saraca asoca. Next base: position 11,633 of record JANHAO010022388.1, read on the forward strand.
TCAGACGGGCTCTATTACCTTACAGCTTGGCCGATGGGCACAAGAAGGTCTTGCCACGAGGAGACGCTAAGGGGAAATCTAATGTAGGACACTATAAAACCTGTTAGTTTTACATCTCATGTCCCTCCCTTCGCGATCTCAAAAATTTTAGATTTATCGTTACTATTGGTAAGTGAGCTTAGGGTCACAAGTTTAATAATTTATTCACATTTACTTCTAATTCTAACTTGTCTTATTTCACAAATGGGACTGGCAGGAAACCAACTTTGCAAGCTAAAGAGCTAGGAGTCTTAGATCGATTCGTTGCTTCGAATGATCTTGAAAATGACTTTTGTTTTGACGATGACCTCCTTTACTTCCACAACCTTTCCTTCCACAAGCTCACTCCAGCCAAAGGCATCGAACTTACAAAAGAGATAGGTATTTGATGTGTATGTTTAATCCGCAAGCGCACGATGCAGCTATAGTAGAGACCAGCAAATTTGGGTCGAATCCCACAAGGATCTTTGTTCAACTTACCAGAAGATTGCAGTTTAGAATTGCCTAAATCAAATAGAAATAGCAAAGAGAGAGAAAGATCAAGTA
>JANHAO010022389.1:0-12214 GCA_026873985.1 Saraca asoca
TTCAACGGAGAGCCTAATCCGTTGGAATAACCCTGTTTCCGTCTAATTATTACAACGGGCTGTTTATCCGTTGGAAATTTCGTTGCAAATGTCCAACGGATATTTGTGCGTTGGAATGTCCGTTGGAATATTCCAACGGATTAAATCCGTTGGAATAATCCGTTGGAATTCCGGAAATTTCTTGTAGTGAAATTACACTTTAGCCTAAATATAAATAGAATATAATAACCTTTTATTACATCATTTTTGTCACTACTATAAATTAAGAACTTTAATAGATGGTTGTGTTATGTTATTTTATTTAATCAGTCAATTTAATAAATAGATTATAGATATAACGCATAATTATTTTCCTTTTCATGTTTATCAGCTTTCCAAAAGAGTGTGTGTAAGAAAAGTTGTAATTTAAAACATCTATCAAAATAAATTTCCAATCCAAGTTATAAGCTTCTTTCGTTTCCTTATCAGCAACTGTAGTTCTTCTTGAATCTTGATCTTCCTATTAAATTACTTCCTTGTGCCGCCAAATGATAAGAGTTCTTAATTATAAGTAAGAGTTATCTTCCTGTTTAGAGCTCAAACTCTTAAGAGGTTAAATATTTTTATTAAATTATTTATTTTCAAATATCAAAATAAAAAATAAATTACCCTGAAACAAAATCAATGATCTAACAATAAAAATACTTAATTTTGAGTTTTCATAAAATTATTCTTATAATTAAGATAGCTTTTCAATCTGAAAATGGGGTCCAATGACTAGCTGCATGCTGAAATTAAGCCGTAGTTGGCTTTATGAGATTTTGTCTATGATAACTGTATACACCAAACTAATTACAAAATGTTACATCATTAAAATTGTGTATAATATTGATACAATTTTTATCATATTACTCGATGTTGTGTTCTTTTATGATTGGTTGATTAAGCATGTGCACTCGGTGTAAACACAACCAGTAGACAGGTCTGTGGAAGAACATATGGAAAACTGACAGAGACAAAAGAGAGAGAGGACGATGGATCAACTCAATGACAATATGTTGGACAAAGTAAAAGACAAAAGGAGAGAGAGAGAGAGTTTAATTAACTCAATAGACATGTGGAAGAGTTTATAGGAATGAGGCACTCTCTCCTTTGCTGCTCACTTTTTAAGTTAGAGTCCCCTGTATTCTCATCTTAATCCTGCATGAGGGAGCCTCACCAATATTCTCTTGGTGTAACTTATTGCATTTGTAGAATCTAATGCAAAATAGACATATGCAGTTTAAATAAAATTGCCATTAATGTGAAAATATTAAAAATAGTACATTAAATAATGTTTTATACCAAATTTCAAGTATTGAGAAAAGTTTAGGAATGATTTTATTATGTTTATTTTGATATCAAATTTCCATGCAAAGCTTCTTTCCAACTGAGATTTTGGGTCCTATCAATTAAAAAATGGTATACCAAATAGATATTATTTCTAGTGCATTTCTCACTCTAAAGTACTTACACTTAAAAGCCTGAATATAGCACAAATTTATTTTATTAGTTGTTGAAATTAAATTTTAATTACCAATATTCTATATATGAAATGATATCAAAAGTGTGAGATAATTTAGAATGTCTACACAGCTAACAAAGTGCACTGAAATGGCACGTGAGAGTCAGTGCCATGCATGGGACGGCAAGTTAAGTATACAATACAAAACATAACATAAATGCCTGTCAATCCTTCAAAGCAGTACTAAATAGTAACTGATGATGACAGAAAAAGCAGCAAGAAGGAGAATAGAGGGCCAAAGACAAAGAACTCATGGGTTATTGACACGTGTCATGGACCCGTTTGGAGGGCCATTTCCTAGGGAGAATGGTACGGGTTCTTTAGCCGTTTTCGGGTAAAGAGGCCTAGGTAAGGGCAGTGTCCCTCTGATTGTGTCTGTCAAGAACTGGCTTAAACATCATCGAAGGGTCAGCTCAACTTCAATTGTCTGCATCATATCCTTCACATGCAATCATCGTCTGGTCAAATCATTAAAACCATCTCATTTAACCACTCCATAAAAGCCATGTGCCTACGTAACTCAAACTCTAATTTCAACTTCCTAATGTTATATTTCCCATCTACAATCTTTTGTCTTTTTAACTGGATTTTATTGCGGAAATTTGTTATCCTGTTAAGGGTATAAACTTATATCTAAAAATCACTGTGAATTATCGATCATGTTGTTAATAATATATGATATTTAATATTATTTAAAATATGTTTTTATTTATTAATTTCCACTGTTAAAAACGCAGAAGAAAAAAAAAATTCCCCACTTGTGTTGTTGATATGAAAAGGGGAACATATATCATTGATGTTCCTTGTCTTTAATCGCTGGAAAGAGCTAATATGCATTCAATTCAATTCATCTAAAGGAGAATATGCATGTAGGAAAACAAGTATAACGAACCATTGAAGTGAAATTTGCTTCATTTATCATCACTTGTGTATAGATTCGCCAACCTAGCAGTAATATCAGTTAGGAAAATTCATCCAACTAAGCCTATTGGTATTGATTCTTGAAGAGTTAGTGACACCAGGGGATATAAAAATAAAAGTATTTTAGCAACAAATAAAAATTGTTTAAAAGTTTTTTATTCAAATGACATTTAATTTTTCTTGAAAACTTTATTATTTTTTTGCATTTTAAGTTTGATCCCGATCCCTTTTGTGTGTCTAGTGACTTAATCACTTTACTATTAAAAAAAAAAAAAAGGCAGCTTCAATTGTGCTTTTCGAAGAATTCTAACTTTCCGATTAAATTTAACCTAATCAATTCTTGTTACATAACTTAGTATTAAGGACAACTAGCTTAGTCGAAAATATTTACCATCCTCAATTAATTATGTTTCAGATTTGAATCTCGCTGGGAATTTTAAAGAGTTATGCAGTTTAGGTAACATATTCTAACTTCAAAAAGAAGTAACCTATGATCCTTCTAGTTAGAGTACAATATGATGCTCCTTTGCGTCCTCAGTAGGATAAACCATTTTTTGGGAATCAAGACGGGCTGAGACAAGAATTGTTCAAATTTGGGCCATATAACTGTTTGGGGCTAAAACTTCACCAATGAGGGGTGGCTTCTCCGCAAACTCTTTATAAACCTAACGCCTAATTAGGTACATCTCTTGCATCTCTTAGAAGCAATTTGCATGTCTTCGTCTACAATTCCTTTATTGAGCTTAAATTTCGAAATATTTTAGACTAGATTACGTTTCCTAAGAGGTTCAAAAACAGCTTCTAGTTTGTGGCCGTAAAAATACAGTTTTAACTTCATATTTTGATAATTTTTATTTTATTATATTAAATATTTTATGCACTTCTTACGATTACGTTATAATCATAATCGTATTTTAAATTTACGATTTCTCCAATAAAATTGAAAGAAATCATATAATTATTAAATGTATCATATCTTGTTCCCATACCACACTTTTACATGCATCAAGTTTTCTATATCTGTGTGTATATAAATTAATGAGTATAAACTATGCAAAAGCAAAAGGGTTTGAAAGGCTTTGGCTTCTGCACGTTGGGGATAGCCTTTCCATACCAAATTGTACCAAACATGCTCACCCAAATCTCATGTAAAGTGTGTGCAGTTTTTTACTTCCTTTCTTGATTTCCTTAACAAACTAACACTGCTGTTATATTATGTGATCTGTAACTGTTATATTATATGCAATGTTACAGTAATATTGACAATAACAACTACAATTTTTTATAATTTTGCATTACAACAATCTTATTTAACCAAAATTTTCAGCAATTTTGCTTTTTGCAGCGTGTTTAAAACTACGGTAAGCATATTCATTTCCTTTGAAATCCTTTTATTTTATGGTGCTATTATAATTTTAAATTATGATTATTGTTATATTAAAGTTAGCAAAATTATGGACAAATGCAAAAAAAAATGTAATTATTATAGAATAAAATTATGAAAAATTATGTACAATTACAGGAAGGCACCGCTGCAATAATATTGAGACTACAATTTAAAATTATGGATGCTCTATCGGGGAAAGTAAGAAACATTAGCCTCTCTTTTGTTTGCATAATGTTTAGCCAATCTTAATTTTTTTTGTGACCCTTTTATGAAAATATTTTTAATCTTATCATAATATTGAAATTTTTAATATTATTATCTATTTTTTTTTTTACAAACTAAAAAATTATCTTCTTAATTTTACAATCCACTCAATTAAGATATTAAAATAACTGACTTGTAAAAATATAATAAATAAAAACACTAAAATTTTTATATGTAATAGGATTAGAAATATTTTCCCACGTTTACTTAATCTTAAGCAGAACCTCATTTGTAGGTCCTTTTGAGTGGTTTTTCATTTGCATGAAATCGCTTGGTCTTCTAGTTCTGCAGCCGATGGTTCTTGAATCTTCTGATTAAGCTTCCCCAAACAGTGCCCATAATACATATCTGGTTCTGAATCTTCTGAATTTTTTTTTCCTAACAACGTAATCTTTTAGGATCAAACGTAATATCATAGTATCTTTGACCAAAAAGTCAATGGTGCAACCTTGTTGCCCTCATCCTATAAATCAAAAAGTCAAATTTTAGCATAAAATGCCAAATGAACGTGTGCCATATCGACACTTTAAGGTCAAGCATTCTGTTAATAACTTAAACTTTTAAAATTAAACTTATACATATACTTGACACCTGGCAATTACCAAAAACAAATAGGTTGAAATCTAGAACAGTATCCAACAATGTAGAGATTTAAGCGGGACCCAGAAAAATTCATGGTCATGTGGGCATCGTGGGGTGGACAGAGAGAGTCATTCCCACCAAAGCAAGTCGAGTGTTAAGGTCAAAAGCGTGTCTGAGGAAGTGGATTTTGGCTAATCCTTTTAATTAAACTTTAAGATATGATATTCTATTTTCTATTTTTATTCTCATATTTTTTATAAAATAATAAATTTTATTGTAGATATCAAACTTTTTATTAATGTGATAAATTTGAACTATTTTTATTCTCATATTTTTTATAAAATAATAAATTTTATTGCGGATATCATACTCTTTTAAGATGTAATAAATTTGAACTTCAAAGGTAGATTAAACTTTTTTTTTCTTAAAAAATATATTACAAAGTGGGGCAAAGATATCTGAAGTCCTGCAAGATCACTCATCCCATAAGATTAATTTGATCTTGCAATATCCTTCACCACCACTTCTACACACTCACCCAACTAATGCAAATGCATATATATGATGACTTGTCAATCTATAATGTTTCTGATGAAAAAATAGACTAATTATTGAAGTTGAAGAGTACCAGATAATTTTAAATTTCATATATATATATATATATATATAGTACACTATATATATTCCATTGCATATATATATATATATAATTGATAAGTATTCAAGCAGAATCTTATAATTTTTTTTTTTTTTTTTGCTGTGATCCTTTAACTATATTTGAGAGAAACTGATCATTTTTTTCTTCACACGTGAAGTTCTACAATTTTGGGATACCCAGCTTATCTTAAAATTTCATATCTTTCTAAAACTTTTATTTACGATTAAGTTTTTGTCAAAATTATATTATCTTGTGGGAGTGACACATTAAAAAAAGGGCACAGGTAAGAAATTTAAAATACCTTATTAGGATTCACTCGAAGAAAAAACTAAAAAGTTTCTAACACCAACTACCTAGGTGTGGTAAGAAGGATAAATAAATAAATAATAATAAATATTAAACAAATTTATTTTATGGGATTTACTTTGACAAAAGTATTACCCATTCCACCTATTGCAACTTTTTCATAAAATCTTACTTGAGACACTTGAATGAACATATGAAAGTATTATATTAGAGTATGATTATATTATATAATTTTATAACAGATTCACAAAAGGTTATGTGATATATGTATTCTCTACGGGAACTAATGTATGACTATATAACAATTAATTGTATTGAATGTTATTATATTTGTAAGTAGTAACATAAGATCCATATTTCTATGAGAACATGAAAACATTCTCTTAAAACATGATTTTGATGTAAGATTTTATGGTAGATTTATATGGAATTTGAATCATATTTATATTTTGTAAAAATTAATATACGATTTATATAACAGTTGTATTGGATGTCATTATATTTACAAATAATAACATAAGATTTGTTTATATGTAAATATATATATAAATATTGTATTAGAATAAAATTTTATTGCATAATTTTTTTATTTGAAGATGTGAGAATAAAAATAAGATATAAGGTATAAAAATATCAAAGTGAATCAATGAATTGAATGGGCGTTACACCACATGATCATGTTGACGGTTGACTGACACCTAATTATAGAAGGCCAACCACGGAAACAAGATCATTGGAAGTAGGCCCACAAACCGATTAGGGTTTGATTGCAAATAAAAGTTTGTATAAGAAACATTCATGAGAACCTATTTGCTGGTTAGGCAATCAGTGGCCTAACAATCACAACGTTGCTAATTTCTTCCCAAAAGTTAGGCTGATTTTCTCGGTGCTTGCTTATTAGAGTAGGTATTGATATGTAGTTATTTTTAAGTTTAATCTTAATCTTTTCACAATAAGTTGAAACCTTTTATCATAATAGAAGTTATAAATTAGACAAAGAAAATTTTGGTGTAATTAGCTTTTTGTGCACTTAATACATATAAATGTAAAAATTTACTTTTTCTGATAAAATTGTTAAAAAATGTGAATTTTTTTTTTTACAAAAATTTAACTTTTACAAAAGAGATTATGTAAGGAAACATTAGCCAAAAGTAACAGTGAGATAGTCAAAGTAGTAAGTTGTCGGTACTTTTAGTGGTATAATAATATGTAATATTATCTTTTAATTTTTTTTCTTTTAATATCTTATATTTAAATTTAAAATATTGCGATGTGTTAAGTGATTTTTCACTCTTATTATAAAAAAAAAAGGAAATAACAAGTTAGAATGCTTTTTAAAGAAATGTTAATTACTTGAGTAGAAATCAATTTCCCTTTTTCTTCGTAATGATATCAGGGTGTCCATCATTTCAAATGTTAATTACTTGTGTGATGTCCCTTTCCTATAGTGAACATGTTTTAACCCATGAAGATAAATCAAGAAACATAAAAAGTAAGTATAATGATTTTAGTTTTAGCTAATAAACCTTTCCATTTGTAGAAGCAATTCAATTCTAAAATAACATTTGTGGGGTATCTTACTCTGAACATGTCTCTTAAAAAGATGAATCTCATTGATTATACCAGTCATAATCAGCTTTATTTAGCTGCTAATCGCATTATTAACTCAAGGAAAATAACACTAATCATTACAGTTGATCAGTTGCAATTAAGTTAATTGATTGAGTTTAACTCATTATAGCCATAATTAACTTTGACATATTTACTTTATTTGAGTCCTTTTCAAATATCTAACTTCAACAGCTTCAGTCCTTAATTTTTAAGTGAAATGAATTAAAATAATGCTGATTACTTAGCTATATAAGTTGGCTTGCTCCACAACGCCATTACATAAAGACAGAAATATATAATAAAATTGTGGGTTGCATAATAAACTTTTGAGTATTTTCATAATTAATGTAATGATTCTTCTTGCTGATGAAACGATCCTCCTTAATCAAATTGCTTAATTATTTTTAAATTCTCAATAATCCATGAATTAAGGGCGACTAGATTATTGACTGAGGAAAATGACAGAAAAATGTAGATAATTAGATTTAAAGCACAAACATCATACCTACGAGCGACAAACATAAGCAAAGAGCATATTTGTAAATTATGTTCATCTCTTATATACTAATAATTGTTCTCAATCTATTATCTTATAAAGTAATAAAGACCATTTCTTCTTGTCGGTCTCATAAATGTTTGGCTCTTTTGGTCATTTGATTATCTATAATACAATCTAAGACAAGATTCTCCCCATTTTTTTTGAATAATAATAATAATAATAATAATAATAATAATAATAATAATAATCCTCTTATGAAGGTACCATAAATATATTCAATTATTATAAATTCAGAGTTAATATTGACAATATTAGAATATAAACAAATATTTAAATGATAAATCATGTGATTGCATCATGTTGAGGTTGTAATATTATTGATATGATTGTATTCATATCCCGATTGTAACCATAATTTAGATATTTGCTTGTGGAATTTTAAATGTGCTTGTGATCTTAGATGATATTAATGCAGCATATTCTCTAATGGGTTGAGTATTTAACTTTTAGCCACTCCTTTTTTAATAATTGGCATCTTGTTTTACTTGAGAATATTTCAGCATGTTACGAATTGAAGACATCAAGGCACTATGACAATTCTTTGTGGTCGTTGGATTGAGTTCGTCAGATGCGTCAAAGGCTAATAATTTTTTTGAAGACCAACTCAATCTATGGCCTATAATCCATTTGGCGAAGGTGAACCACATTATATTGTCAATTCCAAGTGTTTTTCACCTTCAATTTTTGGGTCTATCATTTCACAAAGTCAAAACACTGGCCAACCTTCCATGGAACAAAAACCAAAAACTTGTCCTTCCCAACCCAAATCACTAAGGGTGTTATTATCAAAAAGTAACAGAAAGATATGAAGCTTTTAGGGTTTTTTTTTTTTTAAAAAAAAAAATTCAGCAAGAGAGAAGGTTGGGGAAGAAGAGAAAAAAAATTTCTTAGAAGGACATTGCATATCAAGATAAATTGTGGATCATTTATTAAAAATATAACAACTCTATTTTATAGGTTATAATTTCATAATTAATTATAATTACATCTAAAATATTATGTTTTTAAAGGCAATTTATAATTTATTTCATGAACTGAGTCCATTTAATTTTTTTTTTTTTTTAGGAAGAGTGGATTTAGTGGTGGAGTGTGCAATTGAATTTTCTTATGGTTGGGAAGTCTTTGAGATGACTCCAATAATATTCCACCACCACGTTGCTTATGTGGCAAATTTCATTGTGGAATTTTTGACTCTACACCCTCCACCAAAATCCAATTTCCTTTTCAACCACTTCACATATATGGGATTCTCATCGTTTTCCAATAACATGACATCCAATCACCATCTTACCAAATACAAAACATCAAAATTAATTTCTTAGATTTTTTTCAGATTTCTCATGTTACTATTATTAGTGTTAGCATCATGTCAATATCAGTTATATTAGTTTCATCTTAAAGTTAAAAACAAAAAGATAATTATAAAAATTTATCATAATATGTAAATAGATTAGTTTATTTCTCATTTAAGGGTCGTAGAGATTCAAATATCATAAAGTGTGTTTTATAAATATATAGAACTTTAAATGCATTAAACTAGTACAAAGAAAAATTAGTTGATTGACCGAGAATCTACTTTGTCAAGAAATCAAAAATAAAAAAGCTAAACATATTTTTTTCTTTTACAAAATTCTAAATCCTTTATATTGTAGTATTAATTATGTCAATTCTCCTCAACATAAAAATCTCAAAATTAATAGTGCTACAAGATCATACAAATTGAGAGGGAAGATAAAGAGTATATTATAATGGAACCCAGCAAGGAGTCAGAGTCAAAGGTCAGCCATATCATGTTGTCGTAACCATCTAAACTAAATGCAAGCAGAGTCAGACAACCAACCTGTATTTACCAATTCCATTTGTCTCTTAACTCAGAGGAGAAGGTACCAGAAGAAAGATTTCATCACTTATTTCCAACATCACTTCCCTTATCATATGCATCGAAGTTGTATTCAAACATGGTTCTGAATCTAATAATATAATACCCACGATCATTATTGACGTATTGATTTTCAAAAACTTCAGAAATTTATTTTTTTAAAATATTCAATTTATCATAAAAATTTATTTCTTGTATAAATCGAATGACACAAAATTAATATTTTTGGTTTGACTCAGAGCCAACTAGATTAGGCAATGGGTTTGATTGATTGATTGGTCTGTATTTGCTTAAATGATCATTCTAACAAAGGAGCACAGCCGTATTGAAGAAGACAAATGCCTTAAGCTTCAACATGGGAAAACCTAGTCCACCACTCACTTGACAATAATTGCTCACTGTATTCATGCTGCCCTTGACTTTAATTCAAGTCCTATAAACTAACTTTGCCATCTGTTAGGTTTATGTCATATTCTAGTTTTAACATGAAGAGTTCAATGGTCAAATACATATTCAAAATTATATTTTTAAGCGTACCTTTTTCTTATAAGGATTATGCTACTTTTAAAACATACAATATATTACCATTGCCACATAAATTAGGTTTCATTACAAATTATATCATTAAAATTTGATTATGATCTATTAGTAACTTATCACTTAACTATGATTTTAAATTGTGATTAACAATGATGAAATCATATATCATGCATATTGCATTTGTACTGATCTCCATAATTATATATATTTTTATAATTTTATACCAAAACAATTTCTTCTATTCATATTTTTTTGTAATTACTATTACAATTATAATCTAAAATCACTCTATTTTGTGTATAATAAGAAGAAATTGGGTGTATTTGGCAAAAAATCCACTTGCAAGAGAGTTTGTTTTCTTTACTTGATTGTTGATTCCATAACTTTCTCTGTGTGTTTCAATATCTTTGGTCGATACCTGATATGTTACATCATCTAGTAAAGAATTCCATTGATGAAAACAGTGTTTCAGGTAAAGAAAAATAGAAAAAGTACCTTGTGAAAGGACTAGTCAGTAGACAAAAAGGGTGAAGGGCCATCTCCTTTATGTGATGCCTACGATGATTTTCCCCAACTTATCTTAAAGAACCTAATACTTTGAAAGTCATACATATGTTGAGATTATTATTGTCAGTCTATTCAATTAATACAAAGTAGATGCATCCAATTCTGCTCAAGAGACTGCCAATGCCATACGCCAAGCAATCCAACTTCAAGTCCATCATAGCTCACTTCAAACATGCACGTGAAGTAAATTAGGCCATGTTTTAACTAAGCAAATTCTTCCTTCCACCCAACTTCTTACAAACTTTGACTACCGTCACAAATTTAAAATGTATTTATGACTATGATATAAAAATTATAGATTGATATAGAAAAGAAGAGTTAATACAGTGTGAATTTAATAAAAAATGTAATCCATAATTTAAATCTTTCTTTAATGTATAGGATATTATTTGAATAAGTAATGTTAACAAATAAGTATAATTGATTTAAGTTAGATTGTAAAATAACATGATATAATTTACAATTAAAATCCTGACTTAGTATGGTGATTTTAAGTTATAGTCATGCATGAAGTTGTAATTACATTATAATTAGTAAAATTAAAGATCAATTTAAAAATACAATTATTAAAAAGTAAAATTACAATTGTAAATTATAATTTAATATATATTTGATCCAATCTACCGACATTCAATTAATAATAACATGTGGAACAAAATATATGAATGTATGAATGGTCTTGAATAAAACTGCGTTTAGGTAGGGAAAGGTGCGTTTCAAGTGGTACACTCAACCCTAAAATTAATGTGCATCATTTGTCACATTCCGAAAGTTGCGCAGCAAAGTCTATGACCTTTGGATAAAAGGAAACTACCAGCTGGTTATTTTTTTTGTTATCTGTCTTGATCATGTAGTAAGTCAACATTTATTTCTCCAAAAAACTCATGCTTCAGAGACTTTTGTATTCAAAAACATACTCGCACGTTCTAATTGTCCAATACAACTTATCTATATATCACATTTACCATATTGGCCAACGTACATCATTTTCCTTGAATCATATTAATTAATATCTTTAATATATTTGTTTAGAAAGTGATTATTTCCATATAAATGATTATTAACAAAAAGATCATACATATTTCTTTCCTATGATATATAAGAAGAATTAGAGATATTTTATTTCATGATTTTTCAAACTCATGGAGGGTTTTAAATGTTTAATTATTCTACAAAATATCATATGAATATTGCAAAATGATTGTATTAATATTAAATTTAACTTAAACTCATTCGAATTTGTTTGAGCAAATAATTAGAAGGTATAGAAAGGCAAAAGCTGCAAAAATTGAGATGTAATATGGGAACTATGGGCTTTTTGCCCTGTGTGGGGCAGGAAAAAAAGTTAATTCCCGCAATGGTGTAGAAATGAAAAAATTTCCCTGCAGGGGCGAAGA
>JANHAO010022390.1:0-12212 GCA_026873985.1 Saraca asoca
TGGCTTTTAATTTGTTATGATCATATTGAAATGCATAGTTACTAAATTGAGGGTACGATTTGGAAATTAAAGCATTCACAACCTTATAATTAGGAATTTGATATCATCGCTTTCTTCCCTGATCAATTTTTTTTTAATTTTAAAAAATAAAAAATAATTTTTATTTTAAAACCCATAATATTTTTTTAAGATTCACCATTTAATATATTTCAATATTTAGCACTCTTTTAAATTTACATCCTAAAAAAATTATGAGAATCCAAACCTACATTAATGGCATGCAAAAACCTTGATAGTTTCTTACGTAATAAAGTAGTGTCACGAATTGATAACTCTTTTAATCATATTATGTGATATATAATGTCAATTTTTTATCAATATATCAACCTTTTATTAAATACAAATTACACTTATATAGATAATAAAGTAAAATAAATTTTGATCATCTATGAAATGAAATCTTATGCATAACCTCAGTGCAAAAAAATACATAATTTTTGATGAAAAAATATATCAAAAATCATGATAAATCCATTAAAATAGACAAATTTTTGATGAACTTGATCATTGGTAAGATTGTTAAACTCTTCCTTGAATAACGGTGAGTATAAAGTTTGTTAAATAATTTTTTTAAAAAATATTATTGTATAAGATATTTGACAATTTATAGATATATGATATTTTATTAATAAATAAAAAATAAAATAAATTTTATAAACAAAATTCTCACTTTCATAGTTGTTTAAAAAATTTTAAAAAGATAATAATTTTAGATAAGGAAAATAAATTTTAGTAAATGTCATTCAAAATTTTTTTCTAATGGATTTGCTGTAATTTATCAACTATACTTGCTATCCCACTTTAATTTAGTTTCTAATGTGTATTAAAAAAAATGTTACCTTTTTGTGATTAGGATTTAAAATTACAAGCATATTATTATTGATATTAATTTTTTATTAATTAATATATACATTGCCAAACTGTGTTTTTATTTTTTTTAAACAAAAAGAACCCGCAGTGTAGACATTACTTACTTCAAGTTGAGCCGGCCTTCAGGGCATTTTTGTCCAAAGAAGGGATGCTTTACAGCTCAAAATATCAACTCCTTGTATATGTGAAACTATGCCGCTTTGGGAGTTTCTTACTTGTCTCCGGCTGGCCGAGAGGAACGAGCAGCAGATCCAGCTTCGTCTTTATCTCCTCCTCCTCAAAAACCCTTCCACAACTACTCTTCATTTTTTTTCTTCGCACCAACAAAGCAAAAGACCATACAGCAGCATCTTTTTCTCAGCCCGTTTTCTTTTCGGTTCAGTCTGCAGTGAACTGGCAACAGCGAGTAACCAAATTTCCTCCTTACCGGCGTTCAAGTTAGCCTCCGCAATTGCAACTGGTGTAAGCACGAGCTTCGGACACAGCTGAACTCCCTACTGTTTGGACCGAATAACAGAGGTGGCGAAACCAAGAGCAATTGTCGGACCACCATCCTGTGCCGCAGAACAGCAGGGTCTACACGACAGCTCTGCTTCCATGGGTCTGCAACCGAGAGAGCCAATGACCCTTCACTGCTTTGGTCTGTGCATCCATCACCATGCCCGGTCAGCTTTCACGTCCTCTAGCTGCTGCTTGCCGTTCAAGCCACCTCAACTTGCTTCCTACCGCAACCAGCAGTTGCTCTGCTTTCGACCGAGTAACTTGAACGTACTGTTACATGCCCTTCAGATCCCCCCCACCGGAGCCACTCCAAGCTTTCTGCTGCCGTCCTTTTCCTCTGGCTGTAGCAACAGTTTGCGAGACCAGCTGAACCAGCAGTACCGTCGCCGGATGTCAAGCAGTGCCGGATAGTAGCAGAGGTTCAGTGGACAGCAGCCCCAATCCCGATAGTGACTGCTGCCCTGTTCGGCCACCTTGGGTTCTAGCTGAACCAGCCTTGGAAAGAAAGAGGGAGCCAGCTAAGCTAATGGGATGAGAAATGGCCTGCTGAAGATAAGTAAATGGCTTACTCATTATGATTTTGAATATATTCTTTCATATATGTGTTGAGGTATGTATGGGTAGTTACGAGTGCCATGTGAAGAAGAGCTCAAGTCTTGAAAGGATGGGTTTTTGATGGAAGGTGAGTAAATTGCTCACTTGTCATTGTCCTTGTATATTTGTCATTATAATTTCTGTTGAGGTATATTTGGATGTGCTGGTGTATGCTGTGTGGAAATTTTATATAGAGTATGAAAATTTAGGTTAGTTTTGGGAATCTACCAAAGCCCTTAAAGGAATAACCTGTATTAGACAAAAATGACTAATTAGAAGGTAGTTAGGTGTTTCGGAGTCTTATTTAGGACTAAGTTGCTCACTAATTTTTGATTTGCAGTTGTTGTAGCAAGTATAAGTGGATTAAACTCCTTTGCTTTAGGAAGCTTATGTGATAATTGTTGTGTATGTTATAGCTAGTATTTCTTTTGGTATTAATGATAAATAAATTTAAAGTGGTTGCTATGATAAGGTGTGCACTTTGGTTGTAATATATGAGTGAAAACATAATCTTCTATCTTCCTCATTTTTCTTGTTCCCAAACAAATCATAAATAAGAAGCAAATTGAACCAGAGTTTTCTTCACGCAAATTCAACAAACTCTGATGAATTTGAATCTATATGTAGCTGGACGATAAGGACAGACTTATCATCTTCTTGTAGGGACTTTGGTTGAAAGGTAGCCGGGCAGCCTCAGCAGAAGTGGTCCAGATTACATGGCGTATAAAAACCACTAAAATAAGCAGCCATTTCACACTCAAATCAAGGAACGCTCAAGTTTCCATTTGGGAAAGAACAAATGTTTGAGGATTTTTCTAAATTGTTGTTGTCATTATTATTTGTGTCCTGTTGGTCTTTAGTTATTATAATGCTGTTTGGATTTGACATAATTTCCACCAAAACTTTTTATGGGTTTTAATTTGTTATGATCATATAGAAATGCATAGTTAGTAGATAGAGTGTACGATTTGGAAATTAAAGCATTCACAACCTTATAATCGGGAATTTGACATCATCACTTTCTTCCCTGTTGATTTTTTTCAACTTTAAAAAATAAAAAATAATTTTCATTTTGAAACCCATAATATTTTATTAAGATTCACCATTTTAATCTAAAAAATTTCAATATTTAACTCTCTTTTAAATTTACACCCTAAAAAATATTTTGAGAATCCAAACCTACATTAATGGCATGCAAAAACCGTAGTAGTTTCTCACGTATTAATGTAGTGTCACGAATCAATAGCTCTTCTAGTCATATCATATGACACATAATGCCAACTTTGACTAACATATCAACCTTCTATTAAACACAAATCAAGCTTGAATAGATAATGAGGAAAAATAGATTTCGATTGTTTATATAATGAAATCCTATGCAAAAGATCACTATAAAAAAATACATAATTTCTAACGAAAAAATCTGTCAAAAATCATGCTAAATTTGTCGGAAACAACGAATTTTCAATGGAAATTAATCATTAGTGAAATCATAGTTGGAAATTTTTTCTGACAGATTTTGAGGCAACAATTTTTTCATAAAATTTTTGCTTCTATTTTTATTCTTCAGAAAGTCATTGTAAATCGGTTAGTAAATTCATGGAAATCCATCCAAAAATCTATGGTAATATATAGAAAAAAGGATAATTTTTTAAAATTTTACTTGATATAATTTTCTAAGATTTGATTTTTAAATATTTATTAAAATAATTTTGATTAGTATTAAACTTAATTTTAATATTTTAATTTAATTTCTAAAAATTAATATTTAATTATAATAAAAAATTAAAATATAAGTGTCACTCTCCGATCCACGGCACGTGACTTATGTAAAAGGTCATCGTTAGAAGACTTTCTACTAGCCTAACAATACAGTAGCATCTTTGCTATGACACACCTTTTATATGTATTATAACTACACAGGTATATTTATCAAATACTTTATTAGATTCCTAACAAAAATCCTGTGAAGTATCTTCTGTTTTTCAGATTCTGGGCACTAAGCCAATACAATAGACGAGGGCCACACACCCTACACATAACATGTGCAACAAATTAAAGACCATAAAAGCCCAGACTACATAGTATATACAACTTACTAAGTGATAACTAAAGAAAAATCACATGCACAACTCAACTATACCAACTGCCAAAAACACACCATCATTATGCCTTTAAACTCTACAAGAAAAAATCTACCTCATCAAGGAGCAGGCTCTGGACCAAGTGGATGAGGGTGAACAATGGGAGAGGCCTTAGGATCTGAAAATAGGAAAGAAAATAGAGTGAGTTTCAAAGAAACTCACTGAGCAGATAATCTCTCAGAAAAACCAAAATTTAGTTTACAATTCATGTTTAGGATTAAAGTAGAGAAACTACATATACGAGGATATAATCATCAGTTTATACAAGTTCTAAGAATCAGGAATTTAGTTTATGAAGGAAATCAAGTTCAACAAATATAATAATCAACAAGTTAAAATATAGGACAAAGTATGACATTATGAAAAATATTCATCATAATATAGACCCAAAGAAATCATTAAAGTCTATTATAATTCTCAAATAATCAAGTGTCAAAAAAGTTCTAAATTTCAAAATACAATTAGAATTCACAGGGTAATTCCTAAAGTCAACCATACCTAATAGATATCAGTCATTATCATACACCTTATTCTTCCATCAGATATACTCTCCTTTATTCCTCCAACAGATATAATTCTAATCACAAGTGCACTTGGAGGTTTTCTAAAAGAATTTCCAATGGATTCAAGTTTCAAAAACGTTCAGTTAGCAAAATTTGTTATATTATATTATGTGTTCAAAAATACAAAGAAAATTTCAACCAATTCATAAATTCAGTGATATGATAACATTGTCCTTCATTTCATGTAGCATATAGTTCAATAATTTCAAAAATTCAATATGGCAAAATAATACAGTAATTGAGTTCCAAAGGTTTGAAGATACTTATTGGCATAATTATTTTATTCCATCAAAAACTGTATGTCTTTAGAGGAAACGGACTCAACAACATCTTTATCCTTAAAAGGTGCTGCTATAAGTGGTTTTTTAGGATTTATAGTTTTTATTTGAAAAGGTTTTTGAGAAAGTAATTCTAAAATGAATTTTTCTCCTTTAATAGTAGACCAAACCTGGGTTGTCCTACGATTCATACTTATTGATCTATTGAAGGGATAATCTATTTACTTGGCTTTAGCATAATCATCAAACCAGTTAAAGAAAGGAATATTTGTTTGAAATTTTCCCACGAATTCAAACCAATAATCATGAATTCGTTCTTTTAGAAGTCCTTGAAAGTTTGAAAGAAACCATTCTCTCTGAGGAGTAAATTCCTCAGAGTAAAAGTTTTCTTTCAAAGAGTTTATATCAACTTGAAAAATACTATTAAATTCTTTTTGGTCATAAATCATTTTACTTTTGGGTAATCATTCATGAGTAGAGAAAAAGTTGGAGATAAGGAAGATTCTTCATATCCTTCCTCCTCTTCAGCTTTTTCTTTTCCTTTGGAGTTATTTCTAATATACATAGGTTTGGGTATCCTAGAGGGATTATCTATTCCTCTCAAGTTTATAGTAGATAGGGACCTCCTTAGGCTAGATATATCTACTGACATAGTTGAAATAGAGGCTATAGACCTTCAAGATTTGTTTAATTTAGGACAATTCATAGTAGAAGGGTTTTCTACTTCAGTTATTCTAGATGTATATGAATTGCTGCTATCCTTTTAAACAAAAGATCTACTTGCCCAAAAGCATGTTGAACTATCTTAGAAACCAAAGGGCTAGGAAGTTGAGGTCATGTTGCTTTAGGTAAAAACCACTTTTCTAGGAATTTCATCTTATCCCAAGGAGTTACTACAGGTATTTGTACTCTTGCTTTCGAGGTATTTATTAAAATGAACGTCATTTGCCCTCTTGCACTTGGTGGTTTTAAGATACTTGAATTTTGGGTATTATAATATTTGTACTAGATCCTATATGCAATTACTACAGGGATAGATCCTAGAACCATATTATAACCATGTAATTTGGTATTTAAAATTAAGACTTTATCTCTATGTGTTTCCTTTAAATAGATAGAGATATCAAGAAAGCAATTGAAATAGATTGGACCCTGTGAAATACTTGTTTCAATAGCTCCTAACAAAAAGTCAACAAAATCTATATGCTTGCCATCTCTCAAACATAGCAATATAGCAATGTTTGGGAGAGTTTAGATGAGCTAAGGAGTCAATAGTAAGGGTAGGAGTACTCTCTGTTGTCTACTCTTTAGGTGCTGATGTGGCTCTCTCTCTAACCTGCGAGTTGGTCCTAAGCTGGCTACCAACCTGAGCCAACAAGTCACCGATGACTGCAGGTATATCTTCCGTTGCCTGTTTTGTGGGCACCATTATAGCCCTTTTTTCAGCTTGTGAGCTAGTTTTGTGCTAGCCGCTGACCTAAATGTAAGAATCCACACTATCGACCCTTGACCTAAAGTCAAACCCGACCAAGCATCTACTATAAAGCATTGGATTATCTCTTCGACATTCCCACCAAAAAATGTAAAATCTATGTCCGGTTGCTTCTCCCATAGAGTGAATAGAAAGTTATCAGTGGTGTAAAAAATAACAGTATCCTTTGCCTGCACAACTGTCATGGATGTCTCCTCTTTGGCTTGAAACAACTTCTCCTTAGCTCGGGCAAGTCCCTTCTTGGTCTATATGAGCTCTTCCTTGGCTTTAGCCAGCTCTTCCTTGACTTGCTTAATTTCCTCCTCTACTCGCCTCTCCTTGTCCTCGACCCGAGTAGCCCTACTTTTGACCTCAGCAACCCTATTTTGAGCACAGTTTGTTCTCTCTATTGTAGCTCTTACTCTCTTCTCATAAGCTTTAACTCCTTTTGCCAACACTACCAAGTCTTCCTTCCTTTGCCTTAGCTCGTTGCTCACCCTCTAAAGCTCAGAAGCTAGTCTTGCCATCTGATGAGCCAGGGCATCCTCAGCCCTTTTCCTCGTAGCCTTGGCACTCTGCAAAAAAGTCTTTGAATGCTTGAGCCTCTTCTTCAACTCAGCTGCCTCCCTGATTGTAGCATTCAGTTTGCCCTTGAGTTTGCCTTGCTCCTTATCCTAGGTAATGGCCTCATTACTTAGTTTGACCGCCTCTAATGCTCCCTATAAATATTAAAAAAAGGGTTAGATCATTGATCAAGAGCAAAAAGAAGTTGAGAAAGAATGCCACTAACCAGTAAGAACTGGCGAACCATTAAGCTCGCCAAAGGGCCACCGCACATCCCTTCTTCTTCGATGGGCTTTGAATGGGTCCCCAAGATCCGATTTGCATTCTCATGAATAAGTCTAGGTATCTCAGCATCATTGGACCCAAACCTTTAGGTGGGTACTCTGGCAAACCCTGAGACTCCACCTCCGAACCAACAGTGACCTCTTTAACTCTGTCAATCTTTCACATCTTAACAAGAAGCTCATTGGAGGACCTCTCCTCAAGTTCAGGAGACTCTGATAGACCCCTCTCAACCTTGAGTGGCCTCACTTGAGAAATGGGGGTTGGAGCCAGCAAAATCCCCTCTACAGTGGTTGAAGGAGAAGGACCACTTACCTGGACAGGGCTCAGGGTGGTACCAGGTTTAGGACTGGGGGTGGCAGTAGGTCTTGATTTAGAAAAGGAAGTAAGCTTGGAAAGATTAAGTCTGCCTATATCTTTAGGCTATCTAAATTCTGCTGGAGCAAAATTCCTATCTCCAGGAGCTTTGATATCTCGCGACCTATCTAGAAGTTCACTGTCAAGGGCAAGAGAAAGTCCATAAGCTTGTAAAAGCTCCTCGTCGAACTTCAAGCCATTTCAGAAGTCCTCAGAGGCAATGAACTGATCAAGTACCCTAACTTCCTTAACACTCAAGTCCAGTCTCTCCTTCCCAATTCCTCCTATAAACAAAAAATAAAGCTCAAATTTGAAACATGGAACAATAAGTGCCAGAAATTAACCTGCATACTTTTTAGCCCACTTACTAGGGTATAGTACAAATGAATGGTTGAAAATATTCCTTAAAGAAGGGCAGGAAACATAGAACCAGTAGGTTTTATAACTCCCCACATTAGACTTTCCTTTGGCCTCCCTCTAGGGCTGAATCTTTTTGTATTTAGAAGGACAGGATGAAAGGTAATAAATCCCCTCCTAGAATCAGTGCTCTTAATACTAAAAAGGTGACAAAAGACTCTAGCCAAGGGAAGGGGAAGGCCATTTCTAAGGTAGACAACCGCTAAGGAAATCAAACTATAATATGCATTGGGGATTAGCTGAGAAGGAGAGAGCTAAAGTGCATTCAAAAGGTTAATGATAAAGGGGGCACCAAAAACTTGAATTTGATGACGAGGTGTTGGACACTGATTGTAATGTATCTGTTAGGGGGATGAGCTGCATGATCGCTGCAAGCAGGCGTTAGAATGCGGCACCCCTTTGGGAAGCGATATGATTGAACAATCCCCCTGAGCTTACCCTGCCTGATGGTTAAAGGATGATAGATGAAAGGGGAATGTTCAACTTACATTTCAAGATCAGCACGAGCCTCGAACTCACTTGCGACCTCACCACTCTGAAAGGTTGTGCCTCTAATGACATGTTCCAGCCCCTTGGATTCTTTAGAAGTTTTAGTATCCTCACTCACTATCTGGTGACTGTGGCGTCTATGAGGTGGGGACATCTACACAAAAGAAAGGAAAAATAAAGGATTAAGTCGCTAGATATATACTAACTCTCTCACCTTCGGAGTTCTACCCTAAACTAATAGTTTCCTATATGCCTCCAGTCACCAAGGCTCAAACACAAACACCTAGGAGGCCTAACCATCAGAACCTTAAGGCCTAAGGAGCTAATAAGAGGGTTTAAATAGCAATCAGAAAACCTAATTCCTACTAGCAGTTAAAATCAAAATGAATCCCATAGGGAATGAAAGCAAAAGATCAAACAACATTCTGTAGCCCATCAACAATGAATAAATAAAATACACGAAACCTTCAAAATAGAAACCACGAGTCAAGAAGAAAGAACTCACCTTACTAATAAGGAAATGAAGTCTGGAGAGCGAGCAAATAACCAGTATCTAATGACTTGAGGCTATAAGCCACGAATCTGAAAAGTTGGATCGGTTTCAAAAGTGGCAAACGACATTGAACGGTCACAAATTGGCTAGAAATGAGAGAAAAGAAAGTCTGAACATCAGATTTTGAATGGCAATGAGAGAAAGGGAAGAAAGAGTATTCCCAATCTATATCAGGTACAGTGTGATCATTGGATTCAAAAACTCTTCGTAAGACCTATGATCTAACGACTCAACACGACTTGGCATTTAATTTTTGCCAAATTGGTAAAGGACATTTTACTGAGCAATAATCATTATGCCACTCATGGAAGCTGAAAAATCACAAAAATAGGCTACGAACTTAAGCTCGCAACGAGCCTGATCTCTAGTTTGGGCACACCTGGTACAATGCGCTAAGCCCGATCTCCAATTTAGGCACACCTGGCACAATGCGCTAAGCCCAATCTCAAGCTCGTTACACGCTCATCTTGGGTACACTTGGTGCAATGCACTAAGCCCAATCTCAAGCTCATAATGAGCTCATCTTGGGCACACCTAGCACAATGCACTAAGCCCCATCATTAGTTTGAGCACACCTGACACATGCGCTAAGCCTAATATCTAGTTTAGGCACACCTAGTGCAATGTGCTAAGCCCTATCTCAAGTTCAGGCACACCTGGCACAATACGTTAAGCCCCATCTCCAGTTCGGGCACACCTGGCGTAATGTGCTAAGCCTAATCTCAAGCTCGTAATGAGCTCATCTCGAGCACACCTGGCACAATACGCTAAGCCCTGTCTCCAATTCTGGCACACATTGTGTTAATGTGCTAAGCTCAATCTCAAGTTCACAATGGGCTCATCTCAGGCACACTTGGTGCAATATGCTAAGCTCCATCTCTAGTTTAGGTACACCTGGCACAATGCGCTAAGCCTAATCTCAAGCTCATAATGGGCTCATCTTGGTTACACCTGGTGCAATGTGCTAAGCCCCATCTTCAATTTGGGCACACCTGCCTCAATGCACTAAGCCCCATCTGTAGTTCGGGCACATCTGGCACAATGCATTAAGCCTAATCTCAAGCTCGCAACGAGTTCATCTCAGGCACACCTGGCACAATGTGCTAAGCCCTATCTCTAGTTCTAGCACACTTGGCACAATGCGCTAAGCCCAATCTCAAGCTCACAATGAGCTCACCTTGAGCATGCCTTCAAGTGAGCTTATTCCAGTTCAGGCACACCCTGCCATTCACCAAATACTCTAACTCATAATCGGTTAAAGCACTTAAATGCATAGAGTCTGTTATTAGTTGAAGCAAATTAACACAATGCATGACAAGGAATAGATGGTAACACAGGAAACCTTAAGTGAAGACTCTGACCATGTCAACAACTGTAGGTAAGGAATTTGCCAGCAAAAAGTAACTCCCAGTCCCGCAGAGTGAACTAAGAGTTGGGGGGCTAATGTTATGGGTGTTCTTTGGAACCAAGTGAACTGGGCTGGCAAAGGTCCAATAGGCTGGTCAATGGTTCCATGGGCTAGTCCAGTAGAAAGAGGCCCATGACCTCTGGAGCGAGATTATGGTAGCTTGCCTCAGTACGAGCTCAAGTCATTGGGTAAGAGCAGAATGCCTAGCAAGCTCCCTTCCAGTAGCATTGTAGAATGTCCAATCAATAGCCTCGATGAAACTCCTAATCGACAAATCAGTCCCCAAAAAATTAGCAATGATTTGTCGTGCATTTATTGCTCACTACTGTTGTAATGATAGTTTTTACAATTTGTCAAATTATATTTGTAACCCTCCTATGCCTATAAATAGGGAGGAGAGTCATTGTATCAATATATAGAGAAAATTCACGTAGAAACTCCGTAGAAATAGCTATAGACATATGTACTGTTGCTCTGCATGACTGTATAGTGAAACAACTGCTCAAAACCAATACAACCACCATAGACGTAAGGGTCATCTTGACTTTAGCCAAACCATGATAAAACTCTCCATATTCTCTCTACTCTTCCTCTAAATCTCTCATCATCCTTTTACAACCGCTCAAAGCCAATACAACCACCATGGACATAAGGGTCATCTTAACTTAGCCAAACCATGATAAAACTCTCCATGTTCTCTCTACTCTTCCTTTGAATCTCTCGTCATCCTCTTACATTCTTTACATTCTTAACAACAGTTTAGTTCTCAGAATCCTCGGTTGATCGATTATCAAAATCGACCATGACCAAATAATATATATGCTCCCAGTGTCCTATTCTGGTGGAACCCTATTGTTTTAGTAAAGAGCTATCCTGTAAGATATGGTTCTAAACTTAAATCGTAGGTTTCTATGACTTATCTATTAGTGCAAGGTTTTCAAGATGGCTCTATGTCCTATGATAGAACAAACTACCTCTACATTAAAAGTATAAGGATCCCACTCTACAACAATGAGTGGAAGGAAGAACAAATGCCTTCTCTTACATCCAACTTATGAAATGAGCTACAATTTGAGCTAAAGCTTTCATGATAGCAATCAAGTATATCCTTCCTTGATGCCTCACTACGTAACTTCACTAGTTTATGGTTGCACAAAGACCCAAATATAGGGCCCAAACGTGTGTGAAGTAAAGTGTAAGTGCATTATGTGTGTGGGAGGAAACATATTAATTTTCATAAATATAAACAAACAAGCCCACAATAAATATAATGAGAATAATTAAAGCCAAAAAGAAATAAAATTAAAAACTAAATAAAGCATGGGAGAAATATTTACATACAACAATATACTGTCTTTTGAAGGATTAATAAGATATATCAGGCCATAATATATTATATAATTATTTTTTTTGGCTTGATTCTCTAATTGTCCCAGGTAGAGTCGCCATTCTATTACAACATGTCCTCAAAATGTGTAACACGAATAACGACAATCTTTATAAATAAAAATAGGCATCACCACAAATTTTTTATGAAAATATTAGAAATCAAAAAATGGCCAAAAAAAAAAACAGGTCTTATTAAGTAGAGAAGATGATTTGGGATTCGAATTGTGTATGGGGAATGTGTTAGGAACTTCACAATACTCATTAAATTAAAA
>JANHAO010022391.1:0-12218 GCA_026873985.1 Saraca asoca
AAGATGCAAGAAAGCAAGAACAAGAATAAAGAAATAGATGCAAGAAAGAAAGAACAATAAAGAATAAAAGATGAGATGCGTCAAATCTTAAAATTGAACTTGCAAAACTTAGAATCTTAAAGCAAGAAAACTAAGTTGCACAAAAGAAAATTGACAAGAAAACTAAACTTGCATAAAATTGACAAGAAAACTAAACTTGCATAAACATATCCTTTTTCATGTGTCATGCTCCTGGGTGCACTAACATGAACTCGGTATGCCTATCCCATCTTGGAAATTGGAGACCTCTATCAAACACTTAAACCCTAGATCATGCTCTGATACCAAATTTGTCAAGCTCCAATCCTCGACACGTGATCGGCATAGAAGATTTCTATTAGGAAACCTTCT
Source organism: Saraca asoca (assembly GCA_026873985.1). Taxonomy (NCBI): domain Eukaryota; kingdom Viridiplantae; phylum Streptophyta; class Magnoliopsida; order Fabales; family Fabaceae; genus Saraca; species Saraca asoca. The sequence continues at coordinate 391 of JANHAO010022391.1, forward strand.
ACAAGCCTAACCATGTAAGATGACATACTAAAGATGCACAATTTACACTAATGCATAATTTAATATTCACAAGTCAATTTCTACTAGAAATCTGGTAGAGTTTTCTGTATTTTTTTGACACTCGGGCATAAGGCTTACATGACAATAAAAAGACTACATGTCTTGTACAACACTTGTATGACAAAATCTAGTTCACAGCAGTCTAAACAAGACAAGACTATACTTATTGGGCTTCATTCAGACAAAACATATTTGTACAACTACTAAACTAACTACCAAACCTTTACACTACTATTATACCTTAAATCTCCACAGGAGAGGTCTACTCGGTCAATGAGTAGGTCTAAAACTAGGATGGGAAGGAGGGATTGTGGAAGTATCCTTTGGCTCTGAAAAACCTAGAAACAGAGAAGTGAGTTTTATAAAAATTTAGTGAGTAGATAATCCCATGAACACCCAAAAATCCCATTTATAAATCATGATTGAAAGTACATAACCATGAAAAATATGCTTACCTGTTCAACAACCATAATCTCAAAAGAAATTGAAAACTAACATTTAACAAGAATCGAGTAATCGAAAACATAATATTCAACGGCATAATAATATGTAACAAGATATGCTACCACGAAAATACACTCATGAATACGTAATATGAGGGAAAGTTGATAAAAATTTCTAAAAGTCATTAATACTTAATTCAGTTAAAACCTTTAACTGGAATTCTAAAGGAAAATTCCCAGAGGTAACCATAACATCACACATCATAATCATCATCTCCCCCTAAATCCATTCGGACATGCCAATCATATATTCATAGATTTGATCACCCACCTTTATTACACCATCACATCAATTAGTCACAAGTGCACTTGAGGTTACCAATGAATTTCTAGTGGATCTAGGACCTCATCAATAACATAAAAATATCACATGGCATAAAAATCCTCATTCAGGTAAGCAACATTTATCAAAGCCTCCATAAACCTACTGATACATTTTCTTATCTATTCATCACATAGAAAAATAGAATTCGCCATTTCCAATAACATAAAGCAAGATGAAAATGCATAATTTTTATCATGGCAAATGATTTCATGTACACATACAATATATAAATATACTTTTGAAATCACTTCAATACATAGGAAAATCCCATTATTTAAAAGGATTTATAATATTTCATATAATAAAATTATTTGATATTTACAAATGGGATTACTAAGAGAAAAGGACCATCTACTCACCTTAGAAAATCCTTAGAAAACTAAATCTGTTCACTTAGAGAAATTAAGTATTTAGCCTAATTGATAAAATGGATATTAAAATTAGCATATAAGCTTAGATGGAAGATTTCTAGCTAAGCACACCATTTAACATTTATACTAACTTCAGATCAAGTATTCAAAATCACCTACTTGAGAAATCAGTTGGAACTCCAAATTTGTTGGTATTGGGGTGCTTAATCCTTTAGTAGAAGTTTTGTTGAAGCAAGACAATACACAGATATTAGGAAATTTTCAGCTTTTCTTAGTTTTGCACAATGAGTGTTGTAACTATGCTATAAAATAAATCTTTTGTTCTAAGATAATTCACCACCTTCCAAAGTGTAGGTGGGGAGCTCGGCCAGAGCTGGATCACCATTGGTGAGCCCATGGGAGTTGTTGACCGAACTGCAAGGGAGAAGAGGAAGAAAGTGGCCAAATCGAGCTAGTTCATTGCAAGGAGGTTGTCGAGGAGAAAGAAAGGAAGGAGATGGCGGTGACTAGAGCTCACTGTTACCTGCTAGGACAAAGAAAGAGAAGTCATTGAAAAATGTTGTAGCAGCAGCAGCAGTGGCTAAAGACTTTGGCTTTCGACTGGAGTTGCAATGCCACCGGGAAAGTAAGGAAGCTGCCGGAGAAGATGTTAGAAGAGGATGGCCGAAAGGAGAGGGTGACTACTGGAGGAAGCTTAAGAAAGGTTGGTCGAGTGAAAGAAAAAAGGAGCTAGCTGGTAAAATATATATATAAAAGGAAATGGGAAAATTTATAATTTGACCCCAAGACTTTCCACCGATTTTAGATAAGTCCTTCTAAAAAAATAAGAAATTCCATTATGATCCCAACAAAATTAAAAATTTTCACTTCGATCTCTTAGTAACCTTTTTTTTTTTTTTAGGTATTACAAGAAACCACTCACAGAATGCAATCAACATAATATCCTTTAGAAAATAACTTTTATGCTTGAGGAGGCTTTGAAAATTACTTTTATATTCATTGACGGATTCGTGCTTGTACTCCAGCCGGTTAACACTCTCGATCCGTTATTTATTTATTTTTTTGTAAATTTAAATGCTACTTGAATAACAGATCTATAGAGCATAGTCCAATTGTAATTTTAAAGCAAACCTAACAAATTGTAAATCTAAAAATAAAGCTTCCTAGGATCATACCAAACGAAGAAATAATTCTTGTCAATATATTCGGTATTGTGATAAGAATGAGTTCGCATGAATGAAAAAAATGACGAGTACATATCAAATTTTCTTCCTCTTAACTGTAAAACATATTAATTCATAAGTTAAATTAAAACTCATAAGTTTCTCCCTTCTGTCCCAGCATATTTTTCCTTTCTTTTCCTCTATTTTCTTGGATCTTTATTGGTGTATCCTCTCAATGACTTTTTGATGTCTCTTTGACTCTGACTATATCTCTATTTATAAGTAAAGAAAGATTTCACGATATCAATTATTTTCAACTTATTTTATTTGTATCCAACTCAAAAATAAATAAATATTAAAAATGCAAAAATAATAATAATTGATCAATCTTAAAGAAAAATGATAAATTCAAATAAAATTTAATGACAAATATCAAATGAAATCAAAATTTTTATATTTTAAATATTTTTATATATATTTTTAATATAATAATGAAAAAAAATGATAACTGACAACACAATGTAAGATTACTATAAAATAAAAAAAATGACAAATATATTTTATTAAGATATTTTTTAATGTGGCTGGGATAAAATACGGTATTCATAGACATAATATAAAATTTATTAATCACTTTCAGACATAGATCTTAAATATATCCAAAGTATTTTATTGTGTAATTTTCTTTCACTTTTAATAATCTCATAAAAAAAGTAAAAGTTAATCATGTAATTTCAAGTAACTTTTTGTTGACGGTGGAATCTAGTATTGAGCCAAACTCTGGTCAACAGGGGATTCTTTTGGGATCTCTAACCGTGAATTTGTTCAAACACAGAAAGTCTGTAAAAAACATAGGGAAGAAAGGAAAAGCAATAAGGAAACACCAGAGTTTAACGTGGTTCGACCAAATTCGGGTAACACCAAACCATACGTCCACGGTAATGTGTTATTTCTGAGAATGTATTTTTACAGAGTTTCTGCATACAGGTTTTTCGTCCCTCCCCCTTTGTGGAGGGATCCTTCCTCATATTTATAGAGGAGAGGAGGTTACAATAGTAAATTTACATGCAGTAAATCTGTTACATCAACATTTAATGTACAAGATAATGTAGACAGACTAAATCTTGCTTTTCGGCTACTACAGATTATCTTCTGTAGGTTTGCCCCAAATATCCATTGGGTAGGGTATGACTTGGTCTCCTGTGGTCTTCAGCTCAGTGAGCTTTTGGGTCACTTATTGCACCTCACACGCTAATTCATTTGGTCTCGAAATGAGTCTTTCTAATGACGAGGTCGAGCACGTTCTTTTGCGGATGAGCTCGAGTTGAAGGGGCTACTTAGCAAGATGAGCTAGAGACTTAGCATCCTGAGCACTCCTTGAACTGGGCCTTTATTGCACTAGGGCAACTCATCAATCCATTAGAAATGATTTGGATTTTGTATATAACAGAAGTCCCCTAACTCTTAGCTTGCTTCATGGGCTGGGAGTTGTCATTTTCTTGGATCCTTATCCATGTTTCTGATCAAAGTCTTTGCCCAATTGTATTGTCACTTCAAATTTCATTTCTATCTTTTCAATTTTCCTCAGACCATACCTCCTATTGTTCACGATCTCTGGCCATCAACATGGTAACCTTGTAGATTCTGGACTGTCTGATCTAGGATTTATAATTATCTATTAGATTCTTCATCGAATCTGGATCAGCATATAAAGCATGAGGAGCTCTTCTTGCCTCTCTAGGGAACGACCAGATGGACACTGTAGTGAAACCTCTTGCTGACGTTTATGGTGGCTTGGCTTCCGGTGAAGCTTCCTTGAGGTATGGATGGTCTGTTGTAAGTGGTTTGGAGGTTTGGATGGTCTGTTATACATGACCAGTTATACGTGACCACTGTAGGTAGCTTCTCTGGCTCACCATTGGGAAGTCTTGTGGAGGCTTCTAGTCATCTCTCCCCAGTCCTTCCATAGAATCCAGCATTACTCTTCGGATCCTTGAGGACTTTTTAGCTTGCTCCGGGCACGAGACTAAAGAAGAACTGTGCGCTAGAGAGAAATAGGACTAGTAGGGCTCACCAGTCTTCCTTCTAGTGGGAGTTCATTTCCAAGTTGTTGACGTTTCTACTTTCAACAATAGCCTTAAGCTTTGTTTTTGGTTTCTGTATTTCTCTCCTCTTCATGTAATTCTGCCTCATTAGGGATTTTTAATGAATAAGATCATTTTTCACAATCTTAAGATGCTGTCATCTTTCTGTATTGATAAACTTTCACGGTGTGTGTTGAAATATTTGGATAGCTAATCAGCCAAACATTTCCAAGCAAAACACCTTCACGCACAAGTGTTGTTATATCTGTAGAAGGATTATGCATAATCAGAAAATCACATGAGAGCTGTGAATAATTGGTTGCATGCGAACTGCGAAATAGAGTGACTTCACTGCTTTGGGCAAGTTATCAAATCGTCAATTTGTTACACTTCAGCGAGCACGAGGCTACGCTAGCATTGAGTGTTTAAGAGTGCCTCTGCACCTCAGCGAGCATGCAGCTGTGCTGGCAAAGCGAGTTTATTTTGAGCATCTCCACACCTCAGTGAGCCCATTACTTAACTGGTTAAGTGAGTTTGTTTTGAGTGTCTCCATGCCTAAATGAGTGCGTAGCTACACTGGCATAGCAAGCGTGTTTTTAGTGCCTTTGCACCTTAGTGAGCACGCAACTATGCTGGCATAGCGAGTGTTTTTTAATGCCTCTACCCCTCAGCGAACATGTAGCTACATTAGCAAAGCAAGTGTTTCTTAGTGCCTCTACACCTCAGCAAGCATGCAGCTGTGCTGGCATAGCATTCATCAATTCTTCTCTGGAATGAGCTCCGTGGGGGCCTTAACTACACCAGGGGCCGCACTTGGCATGAAGTCATCCAAGAGGCTTAAGGAAGTTGACCGCATACAAGCTATGGATATTACAAGTGCTTGGAAGTAGAAGGCAGAGTAGAGAGACAAGGATAATGACATCAAGCTAATCAGTATTCGACTTTCAACAAAGTAAAAGAAAGGCATTTACATTCATTCTGAAACTCAAAACACATTGTCAATGTATAACTCAAACCAAGACCCCTGGCTCTTGGTTAACATTACGTCAAGAGGCTGGGGCTACTGCTTCACAGGCTGTACCATATATTCCCTTAGATGACCCCCTTTGATCAGGTCTTCAATTGCGTCTCTAAAGGCCAAACAATTCGAGGTTTCGTGGCCGGCCTCATTGTGATAGGCACAGAACTTGTCCTTGTTCTTTTGCTTGAATAGAGTCTTCAAGGGTCTAGGCCTTCCGAAGTTTTCCCTGTCTCTTTCTGCTACAAAAATTTTATCTTGGGAATCTAATAGGATGCTATATTGCTCGTAGCAGTTCGAGTGCTAAGGTCACTCGCCCTTAGGCTTTCTGGACTTCTTCGTAATCCATTCGATGGAGTGATCACCCTGGTCCATGTCGATCCTCTTCTTGCCATGAGAGGAGCCGGCCTTTTCATCCTTCTTGTTAGACCTTTCTGAGCTGAAGGTTTCCTTCCATTTTATCTGCTTAGCAGCTCACTTGTAGAACTTAATGAGGTCCTTCATTGGGGACTTGTATAGACTCTTGTACAGCTTTCCATCTTTGTGGATTCCCATGGAGATTGTTGCTAGCATGGTTTCTTCAGATGGATTCTCCACTGAATTAGCTTCGAGCCTGAATCTAGCAATGTAGTCCTTTAGCGACATATGCTTGCATTGAAAAACTATAAAGAGGTGGCAGAGGGCATAAGTTATCTCTTCAATGCTCGATATTGGCTGATGAATTTCTATTGGCAGTCTTCCCAACTACCAATTGAGCAAGCTGGGAGGTTTCTGAACCAAGCTCGAGGTACACCTCCCAATGTGGCTAGGAACACTTAGCACTTGACCAATGGATCAACTATTTGTAAGTCCATTTGGACATTAAATGCGTCCAGATGATTGTAAGGGTCAGAGTCCCCATTATACAATGACATTACGGGGACCTTGAGCTTGAGGGGGAGAGTTCGAGTTTCGATCTCCTCGAAAAGCGGTGACCTTTCTTCATAGCAAGCTCGATCACTTGAAGCTCGAAGACGTTCCTCTAGTTGAATTATTTTCTGGAATAGCTCCTTGGATAATAGGTCTCATGCCCCAGACTATTGGTCGTATGATCATTGGATCCTTTGATTCTCATGACCATCAGAGTTACGACCTGGGGTCTACTCTAGCAAGCGATGAGTTGAAGAATTACCTTGGTTGGGATCGCTCGAACGTTTAGATTGCTGCAACCAGAGAACATCCACGGGCGTTGTGGCTTCAGGCTGTCTCTGCAAACCTTGTGCTAACAATGTAATTGCTTTAGTCAGTTCTTCCATCATACTTTCCAATTTTTCCTAATGTTGGAGCCAAACCTGCATTCCATCGGTGCTGTTGGTAGTGGCGGCTGGTGGAACAAAACTGGCTGGGGGAAAGCCAGCAATTGCAACAATGATGAGAGTAGTGGAAGATTTTGTTATTGAAACATGTCCCTCTGGAGGGTTGGGTAGCACATTTAAAGCTTCGGTAGCTCTTCCCTTAGGCATTACAGTAGGAAACAAATCATAACAGGTGAGATCCCCATAAACGGTACCAAAATGTTGACGATGGAATCTGGTATCGAGTGAAAATTTGACCAACAAGGGATTCTTTTGGGATCTCTAACTATGAACTAGTTTAAACATAGAAACTCCGTAAAAAACACAGGGAAGAAAAGAAGAGCAATAAGGAAACACCAGAGTTTAACGTGGTTCAGCCAAATCCGGGCAACATCGAATCCTATATCCACAGTAATGTGTTATTTCTAAGAATGTATTTTTATAGAGTTTTCACATACAATTTTTCCATCCCTCCCCCTCTATTTAGGGCTCTTTCGTTATATTTAAAGATGAGAGAATGTTATAATAGTAAATTTACATGTAGTAAATCTATTACATTAACATTTAATGTATAAGACAATGTAGATAGACTAAATCTTCTTTTTTGGCTACTATAGATTGTCTCCTGCAGGTGGGCCCTGAATATCTGTTAGGTAGGGTATGACTTGGTCTCCTATGGTCTTCAACTTAGCGAGCTTTTGGGTCATTGATCGCACCTTGCACGCTAATTCCTTTTGTCTCAAAGTGAGTCTTTCTAATGATGAGGTCGAGCATGCTCTTTTATGGATAAGCTCGAGTTGAGGGGGCTACTTAAAGAGATGAGCTGGAGACTTAGTATCCTGAACACTCCTTGAATCAGGCCTTTACTATGCTTGGACAGCTCGTCAGTCTATCAGAAATATTCAGATTTTGTATATAACACTTTCAAAGGGTTGTGAGTACTACTTTTTTTTCACAAATATTGAACATTTTAACTATTTGTAAATTGCAATCCTTATTCAAGAAATAAGAATGAAGCTAACTTAAGTTAAATTTTAATTTATGAGATATGTTTAATGTGAAAAATGTATAATAAAATATTATTACTATTTTATAAATTAAAATTCCTATCAAAATTTAACACTCATAGAAGTAAATTTATTATGAAATATTATCATTCCTTGGAAGGTATATGCATGTCTTTTCAAATAATTTTGATCATTTACAGTTGCTATGGCATCAACCAATTTAACAACACTGCCATATCCAAACTGTTGGAATAATTTTGTGGACTAACATAAATCATGTTTTCATATTTAAAACACAAATTTAATATTTAGGTCAAATATGAGTGTTTTGTATAAATAGCCCAATTAAATATATCATATATTTTGTTTCATGGGCTGCACCTGTGTTAAGTAGACTGAGTTTACTGAGCCATTGTGTTGGGTTAACTATTGATAGGTAGGTTAAACCTAATAATCCATTGGGGTTGCACATGGAGAGTCCCTGATCTCTACTATAATATGTGTGTTACTACCCATTGAGTAGTACATTTTGGTTTTTGTTCTATCAATATTATAGCCAAGAGAGCAGTTTACCTCCATACAGAGTAGTTTTTTACAAATTCAAGAGCATGGATTCATCATCTTTTCTAGGTAATTCTAAACATTAAATTATTGGTACATGCTATAGGTTCACCTATAGATCCGGTATTTAATGTATTGTGAAATTTCTTCTAAGATCATGAAATTTCTATCAAGTGGTATCAGAGCCTATTGTAGGTTGATCTATGGCTGTAACAGTAGAATTTTAATTTTTTCTTTTATTTTAGTTCATGTTATTTTCAGCCATAGCATAAATATATATTAAAGATTATGTTTTGTTCATGATTATGTGTTATAATTGCATATTTAATGTATGGGTAGGTTAGATATAACATGGAATCACATGATTAATGGGTAATTTTGATGGATTTGTGTGGAAAATCAAATAGATTTTCAGAATTTCCTCTAGAACCCTAGGCTTGAAATCCTTTGATTTCCTTATGTTATGATGTTTAATTGATGCAATTGATTTAGGGCTTTGGTTAGACTAAGGATTTTGAGTAAGAATCACCTTTTCCCGTGTTGAAATTTATGCAAAATTGAATTTTTAAGTTAAAACCCAAATCTGGGTTTTCATGGGTTCAAGAACCCTAATGTTAAAACCCCAAAATTCTCCTTTTGTGTTGATTGATTTATAAAATTACATTAGGAGTTCTGTTAGATGGGAATTTTGAGTGTAAATCCTATTTTTTCATAAAAAAATTTCATCCAAACTCAAATTTTTCAAAGGAAAATTATTCAGTAATTTTTTGGGCGATTTTCGAGTCTAGAGGGCTAAAACTGGGTCAGACGCGGGTCGGATCCGAGTTGGGAGCCAAAAACCAGGTAGGGCAATTTTGCTGCCTTCACGTGTGAAGCCCACTCGCACTAGCCAGTGCATGTAGCCATATGCTGCCGCCTCTCGTATCGGTTCTTCTTCCAAACCTTAATTATTCTGCATTTCTTGTCCATTGGTGATTTTTCAGAATTTTTTGGGCACTTTATCTATTTTATTTTGAATTTTTGAGATTTAAAAATGAATTTTCAATAGTGTACTCTAGGAATTTTGGCCTGATAATTTTTATATGGCCTCTTGACACTATTGGCTGTCACCTATATTGTGTACTTTCCCTAGAAGCACTATCTTGATATAGAATAAAATTAGTAATGTCATTCATGGTGTTTGAAATTCTATATTGTTGATGATGAAATTTGGTTCGTACAGAGAGCCCAAACTTCAACCATTGGGGAGGGATTCTTATGGGATCTCTGACCTTTTTTCAGTTTAGACAAGATAAATCAGTATATTACACAGAGAAGAAGGGAAGAGCAGAGAAAGAGACACAGGGTTTAACGTTGTTTGGCCAAATCTGGGTATTATCGGACACTACGTCCACGATAGTGTGTTATTGTGATGGTGTTTTTGCAAACTTACAACATTCCAGCTCTCACTTTTCACTCCAACAAAGTTTTTGCCTGTGTTCCCGGACCTCTCCTCTTACAGAAAGCTCCTCCCTCATATTTATAGAGGAGAAGAGGCTACAATGGTAATTACATATGCAGTAAATATGTTACATCAATATTTAATATACAAGATAGAAAATACAGACTAAATCTCTTCTTTTGGCTACTACGGATTGTCTTTTGCAGACGGGCCCATTTGTCGGTTGGGGCAAGGTATGACTTGATCTTCTATCTGGTGAGCTTCACATTGTTACTCACACTTCACTGATCGAATCGTATAGTCTGGGGTTGTACACATCATCAGGATAGAGACATCAAACTCGCTCTGTTGGGTGCAAGTTCGAGCCAAGGCGTCACACTTGCAATGTAGATTGAAGGTGTAGCGATCCAGATAGTTCTTCCGCTCAGTGCTTTTGTCACTGTTAAGCTTCTCGCACATCTATCCAGGATGAATCGATTTTCACATATAACATAAGCCCCCTAAGTCTTAGCTCGTGCTGCGGGCTGGGAGTTGAAACTCTTTGATTTCTGATCAGTCAATGTCTTCTCCTGAGACTGTTGTTTCATCTGCTCTAGGCCATACTTCTCATAGCACGTGTTAATTCTTGTGGTTTATTGTAAAACTGGTAATTCAGGAGCCTGGTAATCCTGATGTTTTTCTAGTTAATTGAAAAGGTCTTTCAGTTGAGAAAGATCAAGTAGAGTAGACTTAAATTGCGATTTCAATTCAAGTTGAACCACTTTAAAAATCTGTGCCTTTCAATTTTGTTCTAAATTTTCGTTACTACAGTTTATATTTTCTGCAAAATTGAATCTTTCAACTACAAGAGTTCATTATTTGAATATAACTCAATTAATAAACAAACAAAGATTGTATATAAAGTCTCCAATGAGATAAGGGAAAGATCTTATTTAAATTCTGCATTTTATCTTGCCTACCACTCTTTTAATCTCAATATTGTTTGAGGGACCTGATAGGTTCTACTAAAATCCAACCAACAGAAGAGGTTCTTTTAGGACTCAAACTACAATCTAGTTATTAATATAGCAAATGTGAGACTAAAGACAAAGAAAGGAAGAGAAGTAGTAGAAAATAGAGCTTTTAATGTGGTTTGGCCAAATTCGGATAGAGCTAGACCCTACATCCATGATAGTGTCATTGCTTCTGAATGTATTTCTACAAAGCTTTAGGATAGAAAATTGTGCTTAGATGCTTACAGAGTGCTCCTTCCTCCTATTTATAAAGGAGAGGAGGCTATAATAGTAATTTTACAAGTTGTAAATCTATAACATCATGCATTGTACGTACAAGACAAAGCATATCCTTCAATTTGACTCTTGCATATTGCTTTCTATAGGTGGGACCCTTGCCTACTCAGATATGCCATATGCTTGTCTCTTGCCTAGCGAGCCTCTCGCTGAAGGCTACACTTTGCAACCCGAAACCCTCGGCCTGGGGTCGCTGCTGCTTTCCAATTAGTGAGGTCAAGTTGGTTTGAGCTCACACAAGATCTACTATTGAATGAGTGAATCCAAGGCTAAGGCATCCTCGGTACCTTAGTGAGCTGTGAATCTGCTACTAAATCCACTCATCATGGCCTAGCATCCTCGAATAGTTCCTTTCAGACCATTCTTCTTCTCGTCTTTTGTGAGGTCGAGATTCACCTATAACAAGCCTTTAACAAGACATTATGCAACCTTTTAAAAAAGGTTGTGTCTTAATCAAAAAGATATCAACATGAAAAAATTAGAGAATAGGCATATCATACTGTAAGGAGTTACGCCCCAGCATCCCACATCGGCTAAGTCGGGATCTGGGGAAGGCCATAAAAGGGGGAGTTTGCTCCTTTTTAACCGAGGCACCTTTTGGGGCAAGTGTTGCCCCAACGGGACAAAGCCGTGAGGTGTATGGCTCCTCTGCACCAAAGCGGACAATACCTC
>JANHAO010022392.1:0-12216 GCA_026873985.1 Saraca asoca
AGTTTTGCATAAAACTTATTAATCATTTTAGGGATCCTTGTTATGATTAACAACAATTGAATGAATATTTAGTGATCTAGGAAGCTTTGATCTTAAGTTGATTCCCTTGGCTGGTTGCTTTGTTATTTGTGTTTTCATTTATGTTAGTGTAGTTTCTGTTAGATTAAGTTCTGCCAACCCCCGCTTATTTTTCAGCTCCTAATTGATTGATATCATCTAACAAATGATCTTTGGGTTCGACTTGGATTTGCCATATGCTACAAGTAGTTACGTAACTTAGTTTTATAAATTTTTAATTTGATCGGTGTCGACAGCCGACATCAGTGTTTCACTAGCTTGCATGGAGAACAATGGTCTCACAAAGGCATCATTACTTTATCCCTAACTAATCATATGAGATCTTAAGAGTCTCGATTAGGAGCTCATGTGTGTGAATGATCGTGCCCAATGTGTGTGAGAGAACTTACATACTAAACCATGAATGTGACAAATTACACCAAATAAACCAATTAAAAACCATGTAAAAGATAAAAAAAAATTAATGAGTAGGTAAACAATAATGAGTCCAAAGAAAACTATAAAAGATAGCGAACAAAACATAATAGCTAAATCCTAATTACTCCTCGATGGAGTCGCCAAGCTGTCACAACGTCCCTGGTGGTGGCATGCAATGCTGATAGGTGGACCCCATGCATAAATAATAAGATTATGACATGGAATTAAAGGCATGAAATGCAAGTTTAAAATGTGCACAAATTTGAACTAATAAAAGGAGTCACTACCAATCATTTTAGCGGTGTGATTGGAATACCAAAATAAGGTCTATGTAATTTAGAGTTTGGGTTCGTGGGTTAATTATGTGTAGGAAGATATTAGCATCCTACAACATTTGGTCATAAAATGGTTACCTATTTTTCCTAATGTTATCTTTCATAAAAAATTGATAGGTTTGTGATATAATTTATTTATTTACCCTTTTTAAAAAATATTTATTGATATATCCCAACTTATTTTACACAAAATCAAAAGTGATATATGATTTAAACAAGTATAAGTGATTGAAGAAATTATTAATTTTTTGGGCATGATAATACATTTATAATAACAATAATTAAGCGGTAAAGAAAAGAACTTATTCTCATAAAATTTCAAAATCTGAAATTAAAAATAATTGTAGTGTAAAAAAGATTTATTTTTCCTTTGAAGAGGATACCACTTAACTAATGCTAAAACAATACTAATATTTTCCAATTTTATTTAGCTTAAAGAAAATTTAAGAAAAAAATGATTAAAATGAATTAAGAGGTTTAATATATTTAGAGTGAAATTCCTCTAACTTCGTGATTGAATTCTGACGAAATAAGTGCCTTGAGAATATTTAAAGCCATCGTTGTTGTACTCATAATTGGATCTATCAATTTCAATTTGTCATAGGCATGATTTAGATATTTATATGCAATATAGATTTAGAATAATATATAAAGTGAAGTATGATTGCAATGTTTTATTGAGATTATGAGTGGTGTTTAATTTAATAATAATACGAAAGTTAAGTTCAAAAAAATAATTTTCCAATATATTGCATAAATTTTATTAATTTGATGGGTCGTATTGATTTAATGATTTAATTAATATATCAAATTTGTCCAACTTCATAGTCAAAATCATACGAAGGAAAGTGCTTCAAGAATATTATGAGTTATATTTATTACGCCTGCAATTGGGTTTCCTAACTCTCATCTATCATTGGCAAAAGTTTATTATTTTTAGATAGAAAGGATATGCATGAATATGAAATAAAATGACATATTTTAAAATATAGCATAATATATAAGTAAAAATTAAGATATACATAATGATTTCATGTGTAATAGTATTGAGGATTTCTTTTTATAGTTTTACTGAATCACCTAATTTAACTCCTAAAATGTCTCTCACCTTAAGAATACTAAAAAGGACCAAACTATTTTTTGTCTATTTTTAGTTTATTCCATCGTACGACATTATACTTGAAAACATAAATGATAATTCATGATACATTGAAATAATCTATTTTTAATAATAAAATAAATTATAAGATGAATATATAAGTTAAACATAAAAATATTTAAACATGAGCAATGTATTAGTGATTTAATAATAAAAATAACAAAAATATGCATCTATAAAAAGGTTATATATGAAAAAATGGAAGAAAAATTAAAAATAAAATAAAAGCAAAAAAGGAAAAAAAATAAAAGACCAGATTGCATCAAAATAAAATAAAAATAAAAAAGTTAACTAAACAAAACACAAAAAAATAAAATAATAAAAGATTAAAAAAAGTAAAAAATGAAAAGTGAAAAGGAGAATAATGACAAACCAACCACTATATATATATATATCAAAAAGTAAACTATCATATCAATCCTCAATTACATCAAATTTTTTTCTAAAATACATCAAATAAGTATTTTATTATTAATTTTTATATCAGAATCATCCTAACGTTAACTTTTTCATCAGAAAGCAGATGTGGCCATCTAATATACTAATGTACCTTTGTCATATGATGTGGAGATGGCCATATAGAGCAAACCATCCCTGTTGGAACATCCAAAACAAAATCCCTAGTTTGAGAAAATTAATCCCTAATTTGATATGTAAAACAAAGTTTTGTGCCAAGGTTTCTACCGGAGTTTTTTTACTACTTTGAAGCATCTCCATTAAAGGTGGGAGGCACTCTTCAACAGGGTCTGGGATTTGTACTATTTTGAAGGCTCTTCATTGAAGTTGGGAGGCACTCTTGAAGTAGAGAATGTGAAAGGCACTCTTCATCATCATTTTGATTATACTATATAGTGTCTATATAATGATGAAAATATGGGGTTTATTTGAGTTTATTATGCTATTATTTATTGTTTTGTTATGCTTGCCATGTGATCTCCATTTCTATTTGTTCAGAACCTAAGTGTTTATCTCTATAAAGATAGAAATGTGGGGGTAGACCTATTATCCCTTTGTTATGCCTACTTTTTCTTTTTTATTGGTTAGTTTACTTATTGCATTGTGATAATATGTGTTATTAGTAAAAGGTACGATCCCCAGCCCGTTCTTTTATGTACATACAAACACAAAGATATAGATCAAAGTTTATGAGGATAAAGGGACATAGGAATGAAAGTGGTCCTATTGGGTAGTGCAATTTTTATTCATTTATAGTGTAACAATTAAAGCATAAAAGGACATGGCAATGAAACTTCTTTTGAAACCTATAACCATGGTACTATAGTTCTGTTCATTTTGTTTTTATTCATTGATGTGAATTTAGGTTTCTATGAATTTACTATGTAACAATTATATGTATTTTTTTGTTTTCTTTGGTATGTGATGCTCTTAAATGGTATATCATTTTAATAGTAAATTTGCTAGTATGATGCTTTTACAATATAGAGACTTATGTGACACTAATATACCATCACTTATGGTATTTTATTGTGAATCCTAAACTTAGGTATGTATGTGGAGAAGAAGATGCATGGGACCATAAAGATGTGGATAAGATAGCAATTCCTACTTTAAATGAACTCATCATGAAACACAATGGGTTAAAGTAGGACAAATGTTTTTATGTGGTCCCTAGACTGTCATTAAGGGAAGGAAGGAGACAAATCATTGGCGATACTAATATCCATAGCCTACTAAAAGATATAAATGGCATTGAAGAAGTTGAAATTTACTTCACTCACTCTTTTAAGAATGCTAAAGAAGAACTTGAATGGGGAAAGTATGAGCAAGCTGAGAATCCAATGCAAGATGATGAAGATTTTATGCAGCACTAACACACTAATGTGGAAGAAATAACAACTAAGCAACCTACGAAAAAGAAGAAACGTAAGAGCTCTATCACTAGGTTTAAGGAAAGAACACAAGAAGAGAGATCAAGGAAAATAAAGAGTGGAAGATGAAAATAGTTATGAATATGAAAACTCTGAAGGATATGAAACCAATGAGGTAGATTCTTCTAAAGGGTTTGATGCAGAAGATGATGACAATGATGTTTTTCCACAATTTAATGCAAAAGCCGAATATGGTAAGGTTATGCTAGAACTTGGAATGGAATTTCCAAATTTATAAGTGTTTAAGAATGCCTTGAAAGATATGAATATTCACCTAGGTAACCAAATAAAATGGGAAAAAATGATGATACTAGGGCCTTTGTTAAATGTAAGCAAAAGGATAGTGGATGTCCATGGGAAATTTATTGTTCAGTCAATAAGAAGATAAACACATTTCAAGCGAAAAGGTTCAACCATAACCACACCTACAGTAGACAATTTAAGAACAAGCAAGCTGATAGGGAATGGGAGGCTGAGAAGTTAGTTCTATAAGTAAAGGCATGCCCTAATTTGATAGGTTAAGAAGCCCATGATTATTGATGGTACATTATGAGATGTCTAGAGCATATGTAACTATATACAGAGGTTTTTTTTTTTTTTTCAAAAAAAAAAAACACATGCAATAGTTGAAAGGTCTAAGAAAGAACAATATGCAAAATCATGAGATTATTGTGTAGAGCTACTAAGAAGCAATCCAAATTCCATTGTGTCTCTTGAAGTAGAAAGGTAATCCCTAAGTCAACCTCTATTGTCTAAAAAATTGTGTGTTTGTCTTAATGCTTGTGAGAGTGGGTTCTTGGCTGGTTGTTGGCCATTGATAGGGTTGGATAGTTGTTGACTAGTGATAGAATGCAAAAAGAAATCCACACACCATTTTCAATGTTTGCACTTCAACTTCATGTTTGGCCACTTTTCTTCTCAATTTTTTGATTGTTTTCATTTCAATGCTCTATCCAAAATTTGAAGCAATTGTGATAATAACTTCACCACTTTCAAAAGCTTTGATTAACAGTCCTTCAGCATGAACAAAAAGTTCATCCAGCTATTGAAAGTATTCACAACAAAGCATCTTGTTTTGCACCAAACTACATTTATTGATATTAAAGCCTCAAAAATAAATTATAAAAAACCTACGTATTAGGAAAAACAAAGAAATTAAAAATTATAGAAAAATTAAAACAAATTTCACCTTATATAATGGGTATCTGAGAAATTGCCTTCTAGGATTTTTTTTTTATGTTGGAAGTTAGCTTTAGAGCTTTCCTTTAGCAATCGCAATACACCACTACTCTCTCTGAAGAAACTTCTTGTATCTTACTATATTTTAAACTCTTTCTTAGGAGACTTACCTTAGCATCACTTTAGCATTTGGCATGGTTGCATGAGCTTAGGTTTGAGTCCATAGGAGCTATGGTTAACCAAGAAGGATGAAAAAGATGGGGTGGATGGATAGAAGAAAATGGAGTGGATGAATAGAAGAGAATGAGATGGATGGTCAACTCTATCTATGTTTTAGGAAAAATTGATTTGAAAATTAGGGATTTTAATTAGAAGGTAGAATATGGGGTAGAAGAGGTGGATGTTCTGGCAGGGATGGTCTACTGCATGTGGCCATTTCCATGTCACACAACAAAGCCACATCAGCATATTAGATGACCATATCAGCTTTTTGACTAGGAAGTTAATGTCAGGATGATTCTCATATAAAAATTAACAATAAGATACTTATTCGATGTAAAATATACTTTTAGGGAAAATTTGATGTAACTATAATCTTTTGAAGATCGATGTGGCAATTTACTCTATAAAAACAAAAGAAAAGATAAAAAATGATGAAGAGGAATAGTGGCATGTCTCTTTCACTATTTACTAAAGAGAAAAAAAGAAGGGGATAGGAAAAGATGGGAATAGTGATAGAGACTATAGATCTCTGTCATTTGCCTTTTAAGCAAAGAAAAAACGAGAATAATAATAATAATAATAATAATAATAATAATAATAATAATAATAATAATAATAATAATAATAATTGTCAGGTCCCATAAATTAGAATTAAACACAAATAACAATGGGATCTTTCCCTAATTCCTCTAGGGGAATATGTATATGCCTTAATTAAAACCTATCTCCTTGAAAAGTTAATGTAGTTGATTAATTTCTTTGAAATTCAAATGACTGATTGTGTAAATAGTGGATCAATATCTTGTATAGATGCTATGCAGTAATGAAATGTAAAAGAGCAGGAGAAAAATTAAATAGGGCCACAATTTTTAAAGTGATTCAACTTCACCTAAAATCACAGATGAAGTCTAGTCCACTTGGATAATCCTTAACTAGATCACCTCTTAAATTGAAAGAAAAACATTAGAATTACCAGGCTCCTGAATTGCCAGTTCAATATACAACACAAGAATTTATAGGGATCTTGCTAATCTAGAAGATTTAACACAGGCTCTTCTAAACCTAAATAAGATTTCTACAACACCTAGAAATCTCAAAAACAAAAGAACGAGATAGGGTTAAGAATACAATACCAAATTGAGAAATAATCTCAATTATTCTGTATGAAATCTACAGAATTTTGATCTTCAATCAATTTGATTTAGAAAAAGAATGAGGAAGAAGATGATCTTGTAGAGCATAGAGAATTCTTTGATTTTCACGGTTGAGAAAGAAAGAATAAGATGTTAACATCTGAGATCTGAAGGTAGTTAAGCCTTTTTATAACTATTGGAATTAACTTTAATAGAATAACTAACTTTTAGTTGGTGAATTGATTTTGGAATCGATTCAGAGTGGTTACAACTATTTTTCATTAATGAATCGATTTGTAAATGAAGTTCATGAAAAACATTTTTGACCGAATCAGTTCATGAATCGAATCATAGCATATTGAATTAATTGATGAATCGATTCAACTCAAAAACTCAACCTTTGGTAAGAAATATTTTTCAAAGTAATTTTCCAAATCAGTAGGAATCAATTAGAGAATTGATGAGAATGTATTTTCACAAGCTCTTCAATATGAATCAATTCTTGAATCGATTCTCAAAGTAAAATTTTTTTTAATCAAATCTGCATATGTGAAAATCATTTGATAGCTCATTTGAAAAATATCTAATTTTTCTCTCTCAGAATGATTTATTCTTCATCAAAATATTTGTTAAAAATATTTAAAGATCAAATTGCTTAGATTTCATTTACAAAAGATCCTATAAAAAAAAAAATCCTAAATCTAAAGTTGGATCTCTTGAATCATGAACTTTGAATATTTGAATCTATAAAACACATAACAAACACTAAAACATATAGTTAGATATAAAACTTGTTTATGAACCAAAACTGTTTTTCAACATTAAAACCAAGGAAAATATGTGTGGCTAAGATAACCTAGGCTAACAATCTCTCCCTTTTTTAATGTTGACAAACAATTTTAGATGATATTCAAAGTTTAAGGAAAAAAAATTGAAGGAGAGAAAGAAAGATATAGTCTCCCCCTTTCATATAACATCTTATTAAAAAAGTTTTCTTAAGTTTTCATCTATAACATCTAAAATGAAGCTTTTAGCTTTTTCTCCCCCTTTTGGCACATCAAAAAGAGTAGAGAAAGTATACAGCTCCCTCTGAGATGATCAATGATTTAAGTAATCAGAAAGATATGAAAATATAGTAAAAAATAAATTTAGATATGAATAATAGCTTAAAAAAATGATTTTATTATAGAAATCCTATCAATAATTGATTATGGAATCGATACCTGTGGTTCAGATAAAAAAAATCAAATTTTTGAGTATAACCAAAACTTTAGAAAATTAGATGAATCGGTTCTAGAATCAATTGATTGTTCAAGAGTTTTAACTGTGAATCAATTGGCGAATTGATTCAATAACACAAATTTAATTTTGTAATCGATTCTGGAATTGATTCAAGGCTCAAAAATTTATTTTGATATAAAGTTCAATATAATCTTTTGTTAATCTAATATAAACTCTAAGTATACCTTATCTCTTCAAAACATTTACCTACAAAATAAACTTAAGAAACTCTGATGCTTAAGTTAGATTTTGCATTATAAAATTAAACAAAACAAATTAAACAAGTATTAAAACAATAATAATGAAACAAGTAAACATCAAACAAGTTAATTGATATTATTCTCTTCTGGATCCATCATTCCTATTTCTCTTCTAATAAACACAAACCTCTTTTCATCTAAGGGTTTTATAAAGATATCAGCCAATTGATAGTCTATCTGAACAAATTCAATAGTAATATCTCCCTTTTGTACATGATCCCTTAAGAAGTGATGTCGTATCTGAATGTGTTTAGTTTTAGAATGCATTATGTGTTTTTTAGTGATATTTATGGCACTAGTGTTGTTACAAAGAATTGGAATTTTATCAAACTTTAGCCCATAGTTTGAAAGTTACTATTTCATCCAGAGAATTTGAGCACAGCAGCTTCCAGTAGCTAGGTATTCAACTTCAGTTGTTGATAAGCCTACACAATTTTGTATTTTACAATGCCATGAAACTAAAGAATGTCCAATAAATTGACAAGTGCCACTAGTACTTTTTCTATCAGTTTCACTCCCTACATAGTTTGCATCTGAGTAGCCTAAGAGGCTGCAAGTTTCTAACCTAAGGTACCATAAAATTTTTGGTTCCTAAAGATATCTAAATATTCTTTTTACAGCAGAAAAATGTGACTCTTTAGGATTAGTTTGATACCTTGTACAAACATAAACACTTAACATAATGTCAGGCCTACTTGCTGTTAAGTATAGCAGACCACCTATCATTCCTTTAAATATTGTTGGATCAACACTTTTACCATTCAAATCAGCATCCAATTTTAGGGAAGGACTTATAGGAGTTCTGTTGGTTTAGAAGTATCAAATTGAAATTTCTTCAACAGTTCAAGAGTATATTTAGTTTGGCATAAAAATATACCTTTAGATGATTGTTTAATTTGCAATCCAAGGAAACAAGTTAGTTCAACCATCCTTGACATTTCAAATTCATTTTGCATTAATTTTAAAAACTTTTTGTGCAATTCATTATTTGTAGAGCCAAATACAATATCATCCACATAAATTTGTACAAGTAAAATGTCTTTACCTTTCTCAAGTATAAACAATATGGTATCTACATCTCCTCTTTCAAAACCTTTCTGAATTAAGAACTTACTAAGCCTATCATACCAAGCTCTAGGAGCTTGTTTCAAACCATAAAGTACCTTTTGAAGTTTAAAGACATGATTTGGATTTAGAAGGTCTTCAAAACCAGGGGGTTGTTGTGCATAAATCTCCTTTAAAATGTAACCATTCAAAAATGCACTCTTAACATCCATTTGATAAAGCTTAAAGTTTCTAGTACATGCAAAAGCTAACAACATCCTAATGGCTTCTAGTCTAGCTACTAGAGCAAATGTCTTATCAAAGTCTATGCCTTCTTCCTGATCATAGCCTTTTAGCAACTAGTTTAGCCTTATTCCTAATTATGATGCCATTTTCATCTAATTTGTTTCTAAACACCTAGTGAGTCCCTATTACATTAATGTGTTTAGGTTTTGGTACTAGAGTCCAAACATGGTTCCTTTTAAATTGATTTAGTTCCTCTTGCATAGCTAGAGTCCAATTCTCATCTTTTAGGGCCTCTGTAGTGTTTTTAGGCTCAAACAATGAAACAAATGTAGAAAAATTGTAAAAACTTTTCGAATTACTACGTGTTACCCTTCTTGATGCATCTCCTATTATGAGTTCTCTAGGGTGATTTTCCATAAACTTCCAGTTTCTTAGTGGAGAGCAGGGTGGAGTGATGTCCATGATGATAAAATCAATATCCTCTCTTAGTTTTGTAGCATCAATATCCTCTCTTAGTTTTGAAGAATCTGTGCATCTAGTTTTTGATGAGTCTACCATGCTTTTCACAAAACTTAGTGAAATCCTTATTTTCAAACTCTTTCCTATGGTCACTTCTAATGGAAATAATTGGACATCTTCTCTCATTTTGAATTACATTTGCAAGTCTTTTAAATGCTTGAAATGTATCACTTTTGTGAGATAAGAAGAGAGTCCAAGTAAATCTAGAAAAGTCATCCACAATCACAAATACATAGGAATTATCTCCATGACTTCTGATTTTGGATGGACCTATTAAATCCATATGAAGTAAATCTAGGGGTTTTGATGTAGTAACAACATTTTTAGGTTTGAAAGAAGATTTTATTTATTTTCCTTTTTGACAAGCACTGCAAATTTTGTTTTTGATGTAATGCAATTTAGGTAAACCAGATACTAAATCTTTCTTAGACAATTTTCCAACTAATTCCATGTTCACATGACCTAATCTTCTATGCCAAATCCAAGTGTCATCATCAAAGCTAACTAGGCATGTTGAATCTAATTTAAATTCAGAATCAAGATCAAACAAATAGACATTATTAACTCTATAACCAACTAATTTCAATTTCCTATTGCTGCCATTCACAACTAAGCATTTATTAGCATTAAAAATAACTTGATTACCTTTGTCATAGAATTGACTTATACTTAGTAGATTGTGTTTAAGTCCATCAACATACAATGCATCATTTATACAACAGTTAAAGGACTTACCAATCTTACCTATACCTCTCACTTTTTCTTTAGAATTGTCACCAAAGGTTACCTTACCTCCATTTATAAGTGTGAGAGAAATAGACTTATCCTTGTTTCCAGTCATATGTTTTAAACATCCACTATCCAGAAACCATAGATTTGAGCTCTGTCTCTCACATTCCTATAGCATTTAAGTTATACTAGTATTGGTGGTACCCATTAAATTTTGGTTCCAGTATTGTTAGTAGAAACAACATAAAATTTTCTATTAGTAGACTTTGGTAACCACACTAATTTTTCATTTGGTCTTAACAAGTAAATGCCATTTTTAAAAGGACAATCTCTTATATGGTAACCCCTATGATTACAATAAAAGTAGGTAATATATGCAGGATTCCATCTTTTTAGATTTTCTATGAAAAGGCTACCTATATCCTAGACCTCTTCTATTATATGAAGTTTTCTGATTCAACAGTATTTCTTCAAACTTTTTGCTGCTATTAGAAAAACTTTGCAACTTCTCATTTAATGATTCAATTTTAGTTTTATATCTACTGTATTGTTCACACTCCTTTTTATCTTTGAAATTTTCAACTAATGCAGTCAAATCAGATTTTTCTTTTTCTAACACTTCAAATTTTTGAATCAGGATTTCATGCTTGTTTTTTATAATAATCAATTGTTTCCTAGTTTGAATTAGTAAATCATACAGCCTAAGACATAGATCATCTAGTTCTTCTTCATCACTTTCAACATTAGATTCTTTCTCACATTCAGAATCATCAATAATAGAGATAGCAAAGAAAGAATTTCTATCAAATACCTCTAAATTGTCATTTTGTCTGGCAAAAAGACACAACAAAGCATCTTCCTCAGATTCTTCCTCTTCTACATTAGAATTTGCTTTATCTTTATCCTAAATAGCAAAGTTAGATTTCTTGTAGGATGACCTTTTCTTTCTTCTGTTATTTTCCAATTGTTTCTTCAAATAGACTGGGTAATCAGGCTTGATATGGCTAGGTTTCTTGCATTCAAAGCAGGTAGGAACTGTGCTGACTGAGTTCCCTTACTTAGCTTTATTATTGTTAATATTTTTCTTCTATGGAGTTGGATTTCTTCTATCTTTACTACTCTTTTCTGTTATGATCCTTTGCAATCTTTTACTCAAAAATGCTACACCTTCTTTATCAAGTTTGTCAGTGCATCTAGATCACTCTTAAAATCTTCTTCATCTGATTCTAAAACTTTTTTAGCTTTAAGTGCTAGGCTCTTTTTCTTTTTGTCATCCCCCTTATTCTTGTTTCTTCTTAATTCTAGTTCATGTTCTTCCAAGTTGCCAAAGAGTTCCTGGATAGTAGGGATGCCCATCTTTAAAGATTCTTTTATTGCTGTGGTCTTGGGCTACCACTTTTCTGTCAGGGATTTGAGTATCTTGTGAACAAGATTTACATTTTCAAGTTTTCTTCCAAGCAAAGTTAAATGATTAGTGATAATTGTAAATCTTTGGATCAAATCTTTAATAAACTCACCCTTCTTCATCTTAAACATCTCATATTGAGACATTAAGACATGCAATTTTGAAGCCTTCACCTATGATGTACCTACATGAGCAATTTCAAGAGTATCCCAGATTTCCTTAGCAGTGCTATAGTTAGAGACTCTTTCATATTCATTAGGAGACAAAGAATTAGATATTATCCATTTCACTTTAGCAGCCAACAGATGTTTCTTTCTTTC
>JANHAO010022393.1:0-12218 GCA_026873985.1 Saraca asoca
AGAAGAAAAATGGATTTACCTGAGAAGGCTCCACCGTCTCCGATCCTTCAGTTGTTGAAGACCAGCCTGCGATTAGAGAGTCTTTAGAAACCTAAGCCAAGCAATTTGACCCAAAATAAGAAGAGGGGTCAGCGTGGAAATGGAAATGTTAGCTTTGATCATTAGCTCGCTAAGAAGGGCAAAGATGAACAACCTCAATTTCTAGCTCACCATAACACTTACAGCATCTTATCAGATGCCCAAGACAAGATTTTTGCCATGGAAAGGGATAAAGAGGATTTTGGAAAGCCCCTATCCTTGAAGACTCCTAGCAAGTCCAGACTCCATTGAGAGAAATTTTGTACATACCACAATGAGTTTGGGTATAGTACCTCAAAGTGTTAGACATTAAGAGACGCTATCAAAGATCTTATTAAAAGAGGTCGTTTGCATGACTATGTTGTACAACCTTCCAGGCAGTGGCTTGGACCTTCTTGATAGTATCCTGAACAAGAGCAGTCTCCTATTATCAGGACTATCTTTTAAACTTTTAAACTCTTGTAATTTTTTGTGAACTGTGTAAACATTTTGAATGCCACTATTGATTTTAAATTTTCTTCAAATAGGTGATTTGACTATCGGCCACCTTTTTATTTGGGCATAAGATTGCCCTGACCACAAGATCGGTCACTTTTTATTTGGGCACAAGATAGTCCTGACCATAAGATCGGTCACCTTTTCTTTTGGCACAAGATTGCCCCAGTTACAAGATCGACCGCCCTTTTATTTGGGCATAAGATTGCCCCGACCACAAGATCGATCACCTTTTATTTGGGCATAAGATCCCTCCAACAACAAGATCGATCACTTTTTTTTTAGGCATAAGTTCTCCCTGGCCACAAGATTGGCCACCCTTTTATTTGGTCACAAGATTGCCCTGGCCACAAGATCGACTAACTCTATTATTTTATAGCTCTCATGTGAACTCTATTATTTCACAGCTCTCATTCAAACTTATTTATTTGGCCACGAGATTAGCCCGAGCACGAGATCGCTCACTTGTTAATTTCGTAGCTCTCATGTGAACTCTATTATTTCACAGCTCTCATGCAAACTCTATTATTTTGTAGCTCTCATGCAAACTTATTTATTTGGCCATGAGATTGGCCTGAGCATGAGATTGCTCACTTGTTAATTTTGTAGCTCTTATGCGAACTCTATTATTTCTCAACTTTCATGCAAACTTATTTATTTGGCCACGAGATCGGCTCGAGCATGAGATTGCTTACTTATTAATTTTGTAGCTTTCATGTGAACTTGACTATTACTTCATAATTCTCATACTAACATGTCTACTTGTTTGGCCACAAGATTGGCCCAAGCGAGAGATCACTCTATCTCGTAGCCCATTCACGACCAAGTGTTCGTAGCTCTCACACTACCTTCTAATTATGTGCAGAAATTGTTTGAACAATGCTTATGCAATAAATGAGGGCAATAAACAGAAATTGTAAAAGGAAACTTTATTCATTAAAAGGCCTCGACGAGGTAGAATTACATCAGAAAGTTCTGAATACAAGCCAACCAAAATACAAAGGGGAAAACTTATGACTAGTAAGAAGGACTGGCCCATGAATGGTCGCACCCAAGCCAAGTAGAGCCTATGAGCCATCAAGGTCCTGAAATTTCCCTTCCAAGGCATCCCCAAAGGTGGTATTGAAGCTCTTTATTTTCTCTGGCCTCTAGCTTTTCATCGGATTCGTGAAAAAACCAAATCAAGAAATGCCAAGAACTTGGCTGGCCGAACAATTACCTCATGGCAGCTCCAAGAAGATGTAGTTTGAGATGTGTATGAGATCCCTCCATGTTATTGGGGAAGCCAAAATTTTTGAGTTCTTTATGCAGCAAACCATACACACCCCAATAAAAAGCCAGAATGCTAGAAACAATGGTGATTTATCAAGAAACTCCTTGGTTTGTTCAGTGTAGTGACAGAAGGGATTCCTTCTCCCTTATATAGAACCAAGTCTGACTCCTTCAGAGGATCCAAATTCATCCCCCCATCTACTATCATTTATTACCTCGAAAAAGGCCAAGGTTGACTCATTAATGACTACCAGACACATGCCATGAGAAGCATGGCCTAGAGCAAATGAAGTGACAGTTTCGAAAAAAGATTTTGGCTGACTAGATATTGAAGAGTCTTAACTCCCAGCCCACAAAGCGAGTTGAGAGTTGGGGGACTTATGTTATATGTGAAAATCAGTTCACCCTAAATGGACCAATGAGCAGCCCAAGAATGGGAAAGGACCAGCTCAAGGAACGTTCAAAGCATCCTGCCATCAGATCATGCCACATAGCGACCTCCTCAGCTCGGGCTCATGTATGACAAAGTGAGCTTGACCTCAACCTCTCCCCTGCGAGAATGGGCACATCCTTGGACTAAGCGACCTGACTAATGAGGTATGACCAATGACCTGGGAGCTTGCTAGGCAAAAGACCCATTCATATTCTGCCCAGTAGACACGCTGAGCCCACCTATAGAAGGCAATCTACAACAGTCGAACAATAGGATTTTGTCTATCTATCCTGTCTTGTATAATAAATGTTGATGTAATAGATTTACTGCATATGAGATTACCATTGTAACCTTCTCTCCCCTATAAATATGAGGAAGGAGCCTTCTGTAAGGGAGAAGATATGGAGATAGGCAGAAACTCTGCCAAAATAGAGAGAACACATGTATGTTGAAACTTTGTAAAAATACCTCCACCATAGTACACTACCATGGACGTCAGGTCTGGTTATACTTGGATTTGCCTAAACCACATTAAAAATCCAATGCCACTTTACTGCTCTTCCCTTCATCTTTACATTTTTGCTGATTTGTTGTATTTGAACTGGTTGAAGGTCAAAGATCCTAAAAGAATCCCCCTATTGGTCGGAGTTTGGCGTAATACCAAAATTCGATGTCAATGATATGTTTATACATCTTTTCAAAATACATTAGAAGTTTAAACCCAGTCTACTTCACTACTTGGAAGATAGACAAACTGTTTGAATAAAAGCAAAACTAAAGATTAAAATTGTAGCAAAGGAAGCAGCAGTCTGTTAGGAGTCTTGTAATAATCACATCTTAAGGTTGCCATTTTAGCGTGACAAGGATCATCATAGAAGGCACTCAAAGCATTACAGATAACATGGTAACATTGATTGAAGTCTGAGAAAATGATATTTTTCCTAAGACCATTACCAAATTTAGCCACAACTTTGTTGTCACCTAACATGTTTCAGAATCTTCCTTTTCAAACCAGAATCTCTACATCTGATTCCTTATTTATAAGGTGATCTAAAACCACAGTATAATCTATAAAGCATTGTTTATTAGGGTAGTGGCATTGCTTTAAAGCCATTATATTACAAAACCATATCTTAGTGGAGTCTTCCACTTGTAAGTGGGGGATTTCAAGAACACTTCCTGAAAACTTCAAATCTAACAAGCATTTGCTCCTTTCATTTACCTTGAACTTGGCTCCTACTTCACGTAACTTAGTTATAGTGTAAATATGGTTTGGTATTTTCTCCTCCCTTAATGGCCATTTATTATATGGTAGTAAGTGAAATGTTCTAAGCAAATTTGTGAAGTGACATATGGTATCATATTTAGGGAGTAACTCCTGCTTATTATCAAGTGCAAGTACATAAAATGTGAGATCAAGAAATGTTGGAGGGTTATCACTTGGAGAGTTGGCAAAGGCTAGATTATATAGCTTATCAAGAACAAGAAAAGGAAGCTGATTCTTAAGTAAATATAAATCCATTATCATATTAGTCATTAACCATTGTTTTGATGGCAAATCACAATGCATTGTCCTATCCCCATAGTAGACCTGACAAAACAACTGGAGTATGAATCCCACATCCAATAGAATCATCTTCACAAAATCCTTCTTGAGAAAATTAATCTCTTATAAGTAACAACGACAAATCCTCTGTTCTAACTTTTCCACATGACTAACCAAACTGTCCAAGTTTGCTTTGGTTCATTGGAGGAATCTTTTGAGATATACACGTTTCTAACTTTCCATTTTTTGCAAGATTGGATTTTGATGGTGAAAAGTGCCAATTGAAACAACCTTTGGTGTATAGGCATCTTCATTTAGTTTTCGCATTTCACAAGGCACCTTGTAGATGTAACATTCCATTATCATGGGACCTTTTATCTTGTCCAGCATTGCTTCAATCTCAATAGCAATATCATTGTGCTTCCCATCACCCATTTATATATGTGGATCCAAGTTAAAAAAATATTTGTCTATCATACTAGTAAACATAAGAAAACAAATTATAAATCCTTTCAAAAATAGGAACAAGGTTTGAAATTTTAGAATGATCAAATCATTGGATTTTCCCTTCTAGAAAAGGTTAAGAGATAAATTTTATTTTTTGTTTTAAAAAAAATGATTTGAAAAAAAAAGTGAATGGGGATTTGGATTAAGTGGGGTTAAAACTTGAAACCCTTTATACTGTTATCCTTAGCCCTTGCTTTTCTAAATTGAATAAATTTATGTTTTGTTGACAACAAATGATTTTGGTTAAGCTTATTTGGTTTAATTTTAGTGGATCAATCTTTGATGACCTTGAATTTCTTGATTAACAATTACTTTAGGCAGTATATAGTCAAAATTGTGAAGGTATTGAATTATTTGAATTTAGCTTATTGTTTGAAATTATTTTTTAGAAGGTTTTCCATGTGGTTTTGATTAAAAAGTGTTTGAAAATTTTCACTAAACACATTTCAATATATTCTTAAATGGTTATCCAATTCATTAAGTTTGACCATATGTTTTTGGATCGAATTATAAGGTTTGAAATGAATTTTGAAAATTTGTTTTTCAAACACAAGGCCTGCGATTCCAATCAATAATTTTACACTATATTCATGATCATGATTACAAGAATAGAACAAGTGTAGTATGTTTGGTGATTCAATTAGAAGTTTACACTTGATTTTATAAGTCTAATTACAAGCATCTTAGGACTGAAAGAAACCTTGTAATTCAAGGCAATTCAAATTGGTATTTTCCATAATTCAAAACGAAGCCTACAAAACTAGATTTCACGATTCTAATCGTGATTCCAATTGGAACTTCAAAAGTAGATTTCGTGTTTCTTATCATAAATTCAAGAACTAAATTTGTGATCATGATCACAATTTTGATCGTAAGGGTTAATAACAATCATTTTGCTGTGTATCATATTATTTGATATAAATACCTATTTCACATTTTTTCTTAGTGCAAAACCCTATTTTCTTAGAGGTAAGCATTCTCTTTCATTTGCGCTTTAATTCTTTCTTTCATTTCTTCAATATGAGCTAGATTTAATGAATCCACACCTATTATGCTTCATTTTGTAATCTAAACTTTATAGTTCTTGCAATATTTCTATTATATTTTTCAAACACATATGGGTTTACTAGGGTGTACCCTACCTAGGGTAAAAAAGTAGTTAATCTCTTTGTTTTCCCTTTTTGAGTGAGTGGTTAAGCTTCTTAAAGGATTTTTGCATGTGGTTGAACAATCATTATAAAGGCTTATTTAAGTGCCTATTTAAACTTGAAAGGACTAATATTTAGTGAATTCAAGTTTGACTAAGCATTTGGAAGTAGATATATGCCTTGAAAACTACTTTTCAAAGGGCAACCAATATAAATTTTGTGTTTGAATCACTCTATTCCTATTTTCTTTATTTTTTAGCAATTAATATTGTGATATCTGGTTTTGCTCTTATTGATGATTGAGATTGTAGGATGCTATATTTTTTATTGTTGAACTTTGTTGAGTGTTTTGTGCTTTATTATTTATCCTAATGGCTAGATGCTGATGAGTTTGAAACAAGTGTTTTTCCTCTATAAATATACTTTTTGAGGCATTGCATATGTATAGTTAAATAAGTTACTTTGCACAAATGCTTTGATTTGTTATTTCTTGTATGTAAACATCTTCATCAAACTATCTTGAGTTTGTTTGAATTAAAACCATCCTATATCTTTCCAAAATCAAGGGATTTTCAAAGAGAACACTAAAATTGTAAAAGTTATCAAAACACCCAATTCACCCCCTCTTGGGTGTGTGTTGCCTTGTTTAAAAGACTTAACCATCTAAAGAAGATTCGTGGCAACCATTGAAAGCCCTCTTCAAAAGAAATTATTGATATTTCAAAATATCTAGTGTTTGAATATGTTGATATTCATAAACCTTAATTCTTTGATAGTTCTTACTTTAAGGTTTGGAAAGGAAAAATGGAGTATATTTTACAAGCCCTTGATTTATATTCATGGGATATTATTGAGGATGGTTTTACCATCAAACCAAGAAGTGAATAGGATGATGATTATAAATAGAATTTTTCTTTGAACATTAAAGTTATGAAAATTTTGCATAATAGTTTGTATGACGATGCATATGCAAAAGATTCTAAATGCTTTAGTGCTAAAGAAATTTGGGACACTTTTAGTTTTTTCATCTTGATAATTATTTTTCTATTGATAAAAGTGTTTGTGTTGAGCAAGTAAAAGAAAAAGAAAAAGAGGAAGATATTGCCAAGAAAATTCTTTAAAAAGATTTACAAGAATGTGAAGTGTGTTCCATGCCTTCTAATGAAGAATTCCAAGAGAAAGAAAAGGATGATTCCAAAGAAGAGAAAATTAAGCTTCAAATGGAAGAATGAAGCTTTATGACTCCAAAGGACTTAGAGGTATATGATTATAATCCTAATACAAGTCCTTATTATGATGACTTGCAAACTCTCAATGAATTGCATAATAATAGAATATCTATGACATTTGATTGTTCAACTTCTTATGACTTCTAAACTGAAAATAATTTTTCCCAAGAGGATGTTGAACACTCAATTTGCACACTTTCCAAATCTTTGAGAGAAGATATAGATTTTACTTTTGGAAAGTCTAGAAAACTACTTGGCAAGCTTGAATCAAAGTGTAAATTCTATAAAATGCCAAAGTTTTCTAAATGTATTTTTCAAGAAAAATAAAATTTTGGTAAAAATCCTATTATTTGCAATTATTCTAGTCATCAAGGTCATATTTCTCACTTATGGCATATTAGAACAAACTCTTGTGTGAGAAAGAAAGAAACCTAGGTTCCTAAAGTGTCTAAAATTTTAACTGCTAACATTGAAGGATCCAATATAAAATCGGTATCAAAAAGTACTCTTACTACTTTAATTATGCAGAAAAATTCTTGTAAAAATGAACATTTTGGTGAAGAAAAGATGAAATCTTCAATAAGAACTTTTACAAAAGAAAAAGATAGAAAAAGAAGGATTCATATAATTAAAGCTTCTCAAATACACATTGATAAAGTGCCAAAGTTCAATCCTTTAAAGAAGAAGCAATGGGTAAGAAAGAGTTGTCCTTTCATTGCAAAGAATAACATATCAAATTCTCAAGCCTTTTGTGTTACTCTAATTAATATTCATTGAAAATGAGGTGAAATTATTCCAAAAGATGAGCATTGGATGAAGATTGTGCTTCATCTTGATCAAAATCATATATCCATATGAGATACTATCTTGAATATAAGATTTACTTTGTCTTCATATACTTTTAGCACTTAATGATATAACTTAATATAAGGATTTGCAATGCTTAACATATGTTTCCTTGATCATTATTGTCTATTGTTCAAACATGGAATATATGCAAATGCTTTGAAAATTGATTTCCAAAAATATGATCTTTGTGCACACTTTCTGATCTTGATCAGTTTTTCTCATTAACACATTATATTGATATTCATCTAACCATAATGGACTCCAGTCTTGGTTAGGTACCAAAGAAACTATCTAAAGTTGTTATATAGGAAATAAAGGTAACACTTTCTCAAGCATAGCATGAAAAGGAAGAAAAGTTCAACTTGAAGATAATCTAAATCAACTCAAAGGAGTTAACTTCCAAAAAGGGGAATGAAAATTCAAATGTTAGGTATTTTATCCTCTCTTTATGCTCAATATGTTTTATATCTTTTTTGAGTTTAGATAGTTAAAGATTAAACACATTATTTCTATATTTGAATTTATCTTTAAAATGATATATCTTCTTTATGCAAAAGGAAGGTAACTACTCCTATCAAGGCAAATATATCACCAATACTTCTTGAAAGTGTTTATATACTTATGTTTGAATTTTGAAACATAATGACTCCATGTTTTTCAATGACCATATATATTAAAAGGAGCTTATTTTTTACAATTGCTTGTTATTGGTGATTATTTGTATTCTTGATGATTGATACACCTTTTGCTCTTATACTTTTGGTTCTTCAAAATGTTCTATATAAAGTTTTGTTGATTTCATGTTTTCTTAAATCATAAGTGTAGTTCTCTAAAGTTTTTTTTTTTAAAATCTTGTTTCTTTCGAAATAATTTTATAAACATTTCTTTATCTCCTAAGTTTCAAAGTTTTATGGTTGATGTTATAATGCTTATTACATGCTTTCCATTAATCTTAAATATGTTCCAAGAAATGCTTGAATGGTGTTTAAAGCCAACCCTTTCCTTGAATAATCATTAGATTTGTTTTATATATCATAATATCCAATGTTGAGTTTTGTGCTTAAAAATTTGCTAGAATATTTATGATTTGTGAAAGGATTCATAGTTCAACTTCAAGATTGTGGAAAATTAAAAGAGTTGGGAGATCAAGTCTTAATTTGAAAATTTCTCAATATGATCAATCGAAGCTTCCAATCCTCTCCCAAAGGCAAGCACATCAAAGAAAGCTTCTTTCTCATCAAGATCAATATGTTATTTTTGTCTTTCAAGTGATGAGAAATGAAAAGGAAGATGATTACAACTAAGAAGCACCATATATTGTTACAATCAATGAGTATCTTTTTCCCTATTCTCTTCATATGAACCATTAATATATATTAGGTTGCATGATACTCTTTGTCTAGTTGGTCTTGGTTGGTTTGGAGAAGAACATGAAAAATATGCTTGGTTGCGATGACAATGTGTTTAATTGTTGTTATTTGCTTCTTGTCATTGCAAATAGGGAAAGTTTGATAGTATTGATATCTTTTTATCCGTATTGCATATCCTTTCATGATGATTACTTAAGCTATACTTTTTAGTTGCTAGGAACTTTGGGAACTTATGCTAATCTATTTTTTTTTATAAAGGAAACTTTGTAAGGAGATAAGCATACTTAAAAATATTTTAATTTTTTTTATAAAAGTGTTTTACTCAAATTCTTTTTCAAAAAATAATATCCTCTTCCATGTTTCTCTTAAACTTCTTTTTAATGTTTTAGAATACAATAGTTTGGATTTTCATAAAAGTATTTTGAAAGGGGGAGAAATTCAAATGTTAGTTAGACTGAGAGAAAGAATTGTGTTTTCCATGCTTAAAAAAGATTATATATTTTTTTTTTTGGTAAACATATATGTCTTGATCTCATAAATACTTCTTGTTTTCAATTATCTTTTAGTTTTGAAAGGGGAGACATTGCCCTTCAATTTGTTCAAACTAATTTTCAACTTGTTGACATTTTCACTAAACTTCTTAATGAAAATCAATTTACTTTTATTAGAAAAGAATTGAGCATGTTGAATCTTTTGAAAAATGAGCTTACTTGATTTGATTCTCTTTATTTGTTGTGGTTTTTAAGCTATTTCATTTAATAGTTTTAATTTGATTTCACTTTATTTTAAATAATTTTCATCATTTAAATCCTTTCTAACTTAGGCATTGGAGTGTTCTTGATTCCTTTTGCAGGTGCCTTATTTATTTTAGTTGTTTTTTCAAGTTGTTCAATCATTTTTGGAAGTGAAAGATTAGTGTTCATGGTTTGTTTCTGGATAGGTGCTGGAAAGATGGATGTTTTGGTGTTTTTGATGGGTTGTTATTTGAATTGGAATTTCTAGCTCATTCTGCAATTAGAATTGGTCTCTTCTACATTGTTTTAGGTTACTCCGCTGGGTTCATTTGAATCATTCAATTGACTCTAGCCTTGTGATTCTGATCACAATTCAAATTGGTGCTAAAGTTATTCAATCATTCATTCTCGATGATGATCATGATTCTAACCTCCCAAACATTTTTGGCCATATGATTCTAACCTCCCAAACATTTTTGGCCATATGATTCTCATTTCTTCAAACTCTCTCATATCCTAGCTACCCTCTCTCAACCCTATCACATTTTTCCAATTTCACCAATTAAACTTCAATTTTTCTTCGCCAAAACACTTCTCAACCTATTTACTTCAACTTTCATTGATCAAAACTTCAAATTTTCCTAAATTACTTTCTCTCATCATTCTACCAAAGCCAACCAAAATGATTGACAATTTCGCTACCAATTCCTAGAAAAGAAAGTTGTTAGTGACAAGCAAGCATACAAAATGGATATGGCCTTTTAGGAACAAAATTTTTTCCCAAATGAAGAATTTTATGAGAGGTATGCTAAATACAAAGAAAACTTGTTTCTCCTTTACGATGTTGGTAGGAAAATTTTTTGAAAGAGAGTCACCTGGAATTATTTGATCTTATTAGAAAATATAAATTACAAAATTTGTGACTCATAGCACAAAGTGTTACCCTAGGCTTGTTAAGATGTTCCACATGGCCTATTTACTTCAACTTTCACCGATCAAAACTTCAAATTTCCCTCAAATTTTAAAAATCCCAAATTTTCGTAAATCACTTTCTCTTTCCTTATTCTACAAAAATCAACCAAAATGATTGATGATTTTGCCATCGGTTCCAAGGGCCAAGCATATAGAATGGATTTGGCCATTGAGGAACAAAATGTTTTCCTAAATGAAGAATCTTATGAGAAGTATGCTAAATACAAAGAAAAACTTGTTTCTTCTTTAAGATATTGATATGCAAAATTTTTTAAAGAGAGTTATTT
The DNA here is from genome assembly GCA_026873985.1 of Saraca asoca. Taxonomy (NCBI): domain Eukaryota; kingdom Viridiplantae; phylum Streptophyta; class Magnoliopsida; order Fabales; family Fabaceae; genus Saraca; species Saraca asoca. The sequence goes on from JANHAO010022393.1 coordinate 10,921, forward strand.
GGAATTATTCGCTCTTATTAGAACATATAAATTGCTAAAGTTTGTGACTCATAGCGCAAAGTGTTACCCTAAGCTTGTTAAGATATTCTACACAAACCTAAGTGTAGTTAATGGTAGACTGCTTGTTTTTGTGATAAGGCAAAACAATCACCTTAGATGTAGTGACCATGTGTAAGTATTTGACATGAAAGGAGGGTTCAACTTCATTACTAGTAAAAATGTAGGTCGATTATTCTAAGGAAGAAGCAATCAAATTGCTTTTTCCAAACACCACTTCAATCTTTGCTACAGGAAAATTGATGATTACTAGATTTTTTATGGAGGATCATCTCTTCCATTATACTATTATAAAGACCATTCTTCCAAGACACACAAACACCACCAATATTGTTAAGGATCAGTTGTTCTTAATGTGGGCTATGAACACCAGGCTGGAAATTAAAATCGTACATCTAATTCTGACTTAGATGAGCACTTTCTTCATTACACTACAAAAAAAGTATTTTAGCGACTGAAACTAGCGACCAAATTTTTTTGGTCTCCTATGGAGACTAAACCAAGACTACTTTATGATTGATTGGCTAAGAATAGAAAATATGATATGTTTAAGAACTTAGCCACCAAATCAGTGATTGAAATGGTTTAGTGGCAAGCATTTTGATGGCTATTCGGTAGCCATGTTGTTGCCAACTGCAAAAATTTTGTATTATTTATAGAAATTTTTTGTGATTGAAAAGTTTGGTTGCCATATTGTATCTAGATTCTTTAGCCACCAAATTTATTTGGTTGCCATATTGGAAAAAGGACTAAATTGAAAATTCAGTATGGACCTGATAAACGAGTAAAATGCCTATTATTATATTAATTATTACCTCTCAATTTGTTATTAATTTGTGGTTTTACTATTCTTTTTGTCATAGTTTTGTGTCTTTATTCTTTGGTACTGCTATGCCTTTTATTTTTCTTTTTAGGTGATTAAAAAGGGTTGGAAAGATGGATGAAAGCAAGAGTTCGAAGCACAATTGCATTAAGAAGAAGCTTAGGAAGAAGTCATGTGAAGAACTTAACTCAAACATGTAGAAAACTGAAGAATTTCAAGAGGCCAGTGTAGAACACAACTGTGTTATGTGCAAAATCAGCAAAAACCTCTAGAAAGCATGCGCCGTGTCCCAAAGCACGGCCAGCCCGTGTCCCAAAGCACAATCATGTTCCGTGTCCTGTCAAGCTATAAATAGGGCATTTCAGCATGATCAAAGGCATCCTCAGCCATTCTCTCAATTCTCAGCCATCCTAAGGCA
>JANHAO010022394.1:0-12215 GCA_026873985.1 Saraca asoca
TGGGCTTAATTATTAAAGTTAGTTAGACTAATTTAACAACTTAAGCCCAAAAGCCTTCCACACTTTCTATTGGACTAGGACTCTTTGTTGGGCTAAGACTAGGACTTTCAATTGGACTGGGCCTAGGTCTTTCCTCACTAAAAACCTAGAGTTATAAAGATAACAAAATGGGGATTAGTGAGGCGTCATAAAAACATACAACACAAGGAGGCAGCCGAATCTAAGAAAAGAGAAAGAGTTTTCTTTGCGTTTAGAAACCATTGAGAGATCCTAAAATTGGAGAGGAACATTTCCAAGCAGAGGCGTGTTGTGTGAGGCAATTCCATTTGTATAAACAAAGTTTTGTTTTGCTCGCATGTGGATACCATAGAGACACGGATCTGCTATTCTGTGTTCATGATTTCACATCAACCGCAGCCTTCTGTTCGTGTTTTGGATCAGCATGCAATCCTTACATAAGACCATAGCATCATAGGAGAGGAGGATTCACCAATACATGTTGCTATTTTTTGGATCAAATCGCAACACCATAAGGAGTCGTGACCTGTGTTGCTGCATTCTGTAATAAACGCAACGCAATTAAGTAACATTCTGGACCAACTGGTTTATATTCTACACATGGATCCTTGGCTAGGTTTCAAAATTTTAAAATTTTTGTTGTGCTTGTTGCCATGAAACCCAACACCTCCAAGAAGATCTGCTTCAAGGAGAACATCCACTCTTTATTATTCATGAACAATGCATTTTAGAATCAACTAATCCCTTAAGATTCAACAAGTCCTTGAGAAGCCTTTATAAAGTTTTGGGATGCAGCACCCTTCCTTGAGATTCCTCACTCAAGAAAAACTTCTTAGAGACACCATACTCCAGATTCACTCCCTAGAGATACTTCATTCTAGAAAAGCCCTTAGGATGTACCACCCAAACAATCCTTTTGGGGTACCTCACCCAAGAAAAAAATAAATTGAAAAATTATAGTTTAAAATACTATGAACTCAAGAATTGTTCCAAAATTATTGTCAAGCTCTCTCTCTCTCTCAGTTCACACATTGAAATTTTGAATCCGTCACAATTTGTAATTAATTTTTACTTAGAGAGAAAGGGAATCAATCAAGCTTTAATAGGAAACAAATTTTTGATTGAGAATTGATCCAATTTTTCATTATGGGTTGCCTAATCAATTAGCTAGGTTCAAAATTAAAATCTGCATGACCTAATTGATCAGCTAATCGATTTTGCTAAAGTGAATTGGGAAGCCCTAATCAATAAGCTAATTGATTAGGCCATACTTGAGTATTTTGGTATGTATTAAACATTCTTTTAATCAATTACCTAACTGATTATGCCCTTTTTTCAAAAAATTTTAAATTGATTTTGAAAAAAGAAATTTTAGGAAAACAAGGTCAATCAATTTATTCCCTAATCAAATGTTTTCAATAAAAACTCCAAATAAACTAATTATATTAGCTTGACACAATTTAAGAAAGAGTTCAAAAGCTTGCACATTTTTTCTTTAGGTTATGCTGTTGAACTTGAAAATCTTCAATTTCAAACCTTGTAGTCTTCAATCAATCAGTGCATCATCCTACAACAAAAACACATATGTCAAGACAAAAATATGTTTGTTATTATTAAAAGACTTTTTTATGTTTAAAACATTAAGAAACAAAAGACGTGGTAACAAAGTGTTGGGCATGCTCCTTTTCACTCTTCAAGGAGATGAAGATGTCATCTATATAGACAATGACAAACCTATCAAGAAATGGCTTGAAGACCCTATTTATCAAATCCATGAAAGTTGCTGATTTGTTTTTCAACCCAAAGGACATAACCAAGAACTCGTAATGTCCACAACAAGTCCTAAAGGTTGCTTTGTGTATGTCCTCCTCCCGTATCTTTAATTGATGGTATCCTGAACAAAGGTCTACCTTAGAAAAGCACTTGGCTTCTTGGAGTTGGTTGAGCAAGTCATTGATCCTTAGCCAACAAATACTTATTCTTAATAGTTACTTTTTCAACTGGCAATAGACTATACCAAATTGCATTAATCCATCTTTCTTCTTGACAAATTAGACCAAAGTGCCTTGAGATGAGGCACTTGGTCAAATATAACCCTGATCCACTAAACCCTATAGCTACAACTTCAACTCCTTCAATTCTACCAATGCCATGTTATAGGGGATATAGAAATGGACTGAGTTCTAGTTATCAAGTTAATTTCTAATTCTGTCTCCCTATCTGGTGGTAACCTTGGCAATTTGTCAAGATATACATCTGGATATTTGGATGCCACTGGGATGGATTCCAAATTTGGTGTGGATTTTTCCACATCCTTTACCATGATTAAGAATGCCTAACATCCCTTCCTCACCATCCTTCTTATTTCCATTGTTGAAATTAAACTGAACATTACGTCACTTTGATCTCCTCAGAAGATAAAAGTGGGTTCATTTAGAAATGATAACTTAATTGTTTTTTCATGACAGTCCACAAGAACATAATGAGATACTAATCAAACCATTCCTAGTATCACATCAAAAACTATTATTGGCAAGATCACTAGATCTACCTCCATGGTCTTTCTTGAAATGTCTACCTTATAACATGACCGCCTGAGTAGTTTGAAGGCAATCTCCCATTTGTGTCACCACATACATATTTTCACATAGAGGTACAATGTTCACACTTATATTCATAATAAATATATCTAAAACAAATGAGTGGGTCATACTTGAATCAAATAGCATTTTAGCAGGTCAAGAGTTAGCAATTATTGTACTTGTCACTACCGTATCCAATGCATGAGTGTCTTGTTTTATAAGCATAAAGACTCTAGTAGTTCCTCACCTTTAAGAGTTTTGCTTTCTACCTACTGATCCTTATCTTCTTCCTCCACCATTTGCTAGAGATTTGGTTGGCCCTACAGATGCAATGGGTATGGTTGTCTTTTGAGTGGTTTGTTCCCTGTTGAACATCGAGCACATGCTTGCTTTGTGGCCTATCTGTCCACATTTAAAACATGCTCTCGTACCTCACATGCAAATTACAAAGTGACATTTTCCACGTGTGGCACATGTTGGATTATTCCTTATTAAAGCTTCTACTTGAAAGGTTGTGAAATTTTTTGACCCTTTGACTTCCTTATGTATCGTTTTGAGTGGTTTGGATCCTACAAATTTGGAAATACCATGACCTTGGCTGTAACCTCCTCCTATTGGCGCTTTGCTATTCACAATATCCACTAGTATGGTTTGATTATCCACCATGTTGGCTGAGAAGTAAGAGTTTGGCAATCCCTTTAAATAGTGATCTACCCTTACCCTAGGGTCTAGTATTATGTTTCTTGCATAGTGAGATAAGCGGTTGAACTGTGATGTGTAGCCACTCATTGTCATTCTTCGGAGCTCTTTTTGATCCAAAAATATTTTGGGTGTCTCTCACACTCTTGGGTAAGAATTGCTTCAAGAATGCTTCCTAATAGTCATCCTAAGCCTTAAGGTAATCCCCTTGTCCTTGATTGTCACACCAGGCCTTGTGCTAGTGCAACACTATTCCTTCTAACAAGAACCTATTGTATTTAACATATTAAGTAAGGGACATCCTATTATTTCCAAAGTCATCTCAATCTACTCTAAAAATTCCCATGGGTCTTCAATCTGGTAGTCACCTAAAATGTCCTAGGCTTCCAATGAAAGAAATCCATAATGTAGGTATTTTGGGGTTGAGAAGGTAGCAGTGGAACTACAACCTCTTCTTCTCGACATAGTTATTCATTCTGTTCCTCTCGCGTCATGGTGTGAACCAACATCTCGATGGTTTGTTGCATCTGAACGATTCGATCTGAAAGTGAACTAATATGCATTGTTGTATCATTCCTATGGTTGCCTCTTCATTTATTTGCTTGCAAATTAGGAGGCAAGTTTAACTACTAATCTTCTTTTTTGTTTTGTTCTCTATTTTGTCTAAAGCATGTTCTAAAGGCCATTCATCCTAAGGTTTATAAAAGAGAAAACACTAGGTCAATCAAAGATAGAGCATTTGTATGATGTGGATATATAAATGAGCATGGACAAGTGAATTGTAGAAGTGATAACTACTTCTGGGTGTACTTACCATTCCCCAACTCGACTCATCCTTAAAGCTAACCAAACACAACTAGAGCTTTGATACCAACTTGTCACATCCTCACTTCTAGGAAAATGTGATTAGCATGGACTACCTAAGAGTAGTCCACGAACCTATGGCTTATCACTCATAATGCAATGAAAATCTTCTATTTAAATACATGGAAATAGATTGTAAATAATAATGAATGTGTGCACACTTTAAATTGAACTATTTCAAAAGATAACATATACAACAAAAATGTAAAATAATTATTAGCCTAGGTTACCCTAACTACATATTTCTTGGTTTTGATGTTGAAAAATAATTTTAATCAAATAATTCACATTTCTATTAGATATTATATTTCATTATTTATCAAAGTATATTTGTGATTCAAGAGATCAACATTAGAAATTAGAAATTATTTTATTTTTATAAAATCTCTTGTAAATGATTCAAAAGATGTTTGATTCAAACAAATATTTTCAAAATGAGGTAGAAACAAAACCACTTGAAGAAAATAAATTTTTTTCAAACAAATATTTTTTACAAAGTATAGATTTTATAAAATACTGTTTCACACATTATGAATTGATTCATGTTAGAAAAATCTATATGAATCGATTCATGAAAAATAGTTATAAAAAAAATTTTAAACCCAAAGTTGGGACTTTTCTCTAAATCAATTCACTAACTGAAAATTAATTATTCTATTATAGTTCATTCCAATAGTTATAAAACCCCAACTTCTTTTAGTTTCTTCAATAGATTACATGATTTTCCTTCTCTTTCAAGTGTAAAAATCTCAGAGAAAAGACCTTAAGTAGATTTCTCTGCCTTACAAGATTTCCATATCAAATTGAGTGATTTTGAATAAAACATTTGTTGAATTCATCTTAGCTATTTGAGATTTCATCTCAAACCTCTGGTATTGTATTTTTACTTTACCTTATTCTTTTCCTATCTTTTATTTTCTTTTGAGATTTCTAAGTTAATAGAAATCTTGTATAGATAAGCAAGAGCCTGTATAATTTCTTGTGTTTGTTTTTAGGTTTAGAAGAGCCTATTTTTAATTCTTCTAGGTTAGCAAGATTTCTGTAATTCTTATATTGTAAACTAGCATTTTAGGAGCCCGGTTAAATCCTGATGTTTTTGAATAATTGAAACAGTGATCTGGTTGAGGATTATCCAGTAAAGTAGACTTAAATTGTAGTTTCAATTGAAGTTAAACCACTTTAAAAACTTATGTCTTAATCTTTACTTTTTTGCTCCTACATTCACAATCTTGTTGCACAACTGTTTATTTTGCTATTTGCATATTCAACAATTAATACTCTACTATGCCTCTTGATTAAAAAGAATAAATCACAAGTTCTGTTAAGATTAAAAAGAAGAATCTATTGCATACAAAGGAGTATAAAAATTCCCCCAAAGGAATAAGGGCAAGATCCAATTTCTGCAGTTTATCTTTTCTAATCTCGGGACTTATCAATAATGAAAATGTTCTTGAAATAAATTGTTCAAGCTTTTAAATGGCTAGGTTGACTTGGCTGACTGCTAACTCTTTACTCTGTTCTACTCACATACTAACTCATGTTTCTTACCTCTAATAAGTAGGATAGGGTCTTGCCTAATTAGGATCATCAAAGTTCTATATATTTTAAAAATATAAGAGAGGTGGGGTGAGTACAAATAACAGTGCTCGGTGAAGTGAGGGTTTCTACCATCCTTTGGGTTAAAACATTTTTGGCAAATAAAATTAGTATAGCCCATATATAATTATATATAGATATTCTTTTTTTTAAGAAAATTTTCTTTGAGAAAATAGGATTTATTTCTCATTTTTGAAAAACATATGATAAACCTAATCATCTCTGCATTTGTAAGGACCTAGTTGTTCCCTACATGTTTCATCACACAAGATTCTACTAACATCAAGAATTATTGGTAGGAGCAATGTTCTCTTATCTTTTCATGTCATATCCTTTAATTTTGTCTTGTAGGACCATTTCATTTCAAGTTATGCCTTGATGCACCTATCCCATGACCCTCTGTCACATGGGTGACTCTATCTCATAACCTCTTATTGTATAGGAGGCCATCTGTACTATAACCCCCTATCATACGAGAGACCTCATATACATCTCCTGGTGCACATAGGTCCTCCAATGTCTTGTGTCAGTTAGGAAACACATTCATCTTTTACTTTTCCATATTCTTACTTTACCTATCTTACCCTTACATATCTCATGATATCTATTCAATAATAATTAATTATTTATATTCAAACTCCTATATATCTGACCTGATTTCTAGGTTCCAACCCTATGCCAAGCTATTTGCTAACCCTACCCTCATAATCATACACGTAATCATATAAATACACATCTCTTGGAACTTTATTTATGAGGCATAAGGCATTTATCTAATTCTTCTATTATTTCCTAACATAGAAAATATCTTTTTGGCTATTTTTCAAATATAAGTGTATACATAAAAATGAAGCCAAGAAAAAAAAAAGAAAAAACCACTCACATTGGTAAGAGAAAAATCTTCTAAACCTACTCTTGAGTCCTTATCCTAGTTTTGACCTGAACCATTAATTATTGTAAAAATTGCAATAATCAAAGAAAAATCAATACTAAGGAGAAAAAGAAATTAAGGAAGGAATTTGACCTTTTTAGGCAAAACTCTTACCTCAGGTTTACACCTTTGCAGAGCACAAATCAGAATCCTTTTACGATGAGCAACGCTCTGTATCTGTACCAACTGTTTGACCGTTTCCTAGGTCTAGTTGGTCTGGTTCTTAAAGCCCTTGCAGCCCGACCTTGGTCTAACCTGTCTTGTGGTTTTATCCTAATATGAGTTTTAAGTTATGAAATTTCATTCTGCTACCTTTTACACTAGGGAACTCACTCTAGTCTAAGTCTATGTTTTAGGGATGTTACATTTTTATTCTAAAATATAGTTTCTTTGATCCAACTATTATTAGGTTAATGTAACTATTGTATTCATCTTGCATACACAATTTGAAAATTTTTAACAATAATATGCAATTAAGTAACTAAAATTTACTTAATCTTATTTTACATCAATATTATAATTTATTAATGGGATACATAGTAATTAATTTTAGATTAATATTAAAATTATATACATGTATGTATGTATGCATGTATTTTAAATCTAATGGTAAATTTTGTGTGAAATTTATTTTATAAAAAATTATATAACAATGTAAGTATACTTTGAGTTAACACCAATATAAATTAATTTCCACCCATATATGTTAAATTTAATAATGAATTTTGTGAGAAATTATTTTATGAAAAATTGGTACAATGGTAAGTATATTTTTAGATGATTCTAGTGTGAATTAATGCACCTATAATACTACTATATTTGATAGTGATTTGTTAAGAAACCATTGAAAACAAAAAAAGAATGTGAACACATATATTGTAACTATGTTTAATATGTTAAGAAATCATTGAAAAAGATAGCTTTATTTAATAGGTAAAGATCATCTTGAAAGTTGAAATGCGGGTATAAATTTGAAATCCACGTACAGAGGATAATACTATAATTTGGAGAAACGATCTTATACCTTTAAAAAACTAGAATGCACAAATTACAAACAGTATGACATTAATTGAATCATACATCTGTAAAGTGCTAATTCAATATGCATAGTTAGATTTTTAGTCTGAGTATAGTAGAATTGTACATTGTTTGATATATTTGACTGGTTGAGAGATTGGTTTGTGCCAAAATTCATTCAATTTTACTTAGATTTAGATGCTTGTTCAACACAGCCTCATTGTAGTTTTTTTATTTTTTTTGGCTGACAGTGATTTACTTGTCAATTCCCCTCTGGACCTTAAATTTGAGTTCTTTTGGTTGAACATATTCTGCAGGGCTCTTCGTTCTGTGAACATGGTCTATTTTTTATTTTATGTTAAATTAATATGTACTCTTTTTTAATTCGACACTTCAAAACAATTGAATTAGGTGATTATAATTTGATATTGTTTTTCAATTAGATAGATGGTGCGAACTCCATGTCTAACTCAGTCTCAAAATAACCAACGAGGAGCAAATATTACATGTGGCATGCCTTTGTCCATCGTGGTAAGGTCCTAGAGCATAGTGATTTATAAAGACAACTATTTGTATATTCTAGTTATAACACTCATGTCTAAGAATAATAAGACAGCTGTTAATTTTGTCATACATGTCAATTTGTGGAATCTACATACATTAGAAATTGTATTCTTTAATTTTTAAAGTATTGAAAATTGTAACTACCTTTCTTCATAGACATGTGTTATGAATAAAGCATATAAGTATTTTTTTCATTAAAATTGGAGGAGAAATTCACCTAGATATCGCGTGTGTTGTTAATCTCACTTTGCACATTGAAAATTTTTTCAATTGAAAGATATTGACAATTACAAAAGTTGATAATGAATTCTTTTATTAGGTGGAGGAGGACAGATATTATAGTTCTTGAAGTATAAAAGATTTTCTCTACAATTAAGTTCTAGCTGAGACATTTTAACCTACGATGATGTGCAAAACTGAACTTAACAGGAAATTAATAGTTTAACATTTTAAAATTTAATTAGCTCTAGAATATAGAGACAATCCTCTAGGTAGTAGCAAGAAAATGGCAGTATTTGATTGAAGTTAAAACGAGATTGTTACGTTGTTTTTACGGAAAATATTTTTTATCAAAATAATATCATTTATTTGTATTTATAGTTTTAAAATGTTAAAATTATAGAAAATATTTTATTTGTTCAATATTAAATATAAGGATTGTGATGAAAAATATTTCTATTTTAAAGAAAAAATTATTTTTCTCAAAAAATCAAAACATCATGCATTCTTTTTTTATTATAGAATATATGTGACTTATAAATAAATAAGATTTTTTTTCAAAAAATATTTTCTAACAAAATAAACGGAACTTGAATGACAAATATTCAACTAGATGCAATTTTCAAAACCTCGTGAAAATTTGATGACATCTATTCAGAGTAAAAATAAATTGAAAAATATAAAAATATTGGAGCTGCAAATTACTTTTATTTAATTATTAGTTTGTAACTTGTATGATTTTTTTTTAAAAAAAATAATAATAATGCTACTATTCACACCACCAATTTCATGTCACGCGTCATTAATATTTAACCTCGTATATGTTAACCATTTTTTAGTGTTAAGTCAATAGTATCAAGAAGAGGTATGTTTAAAAGTAAAATTGTGTAATGGCACCATTCAATCCTTTAAACTTGTGTTCAGTACATTAGCTGTCCATCCTCTTCATTTGGTACATGAGTTGTCAATCCAATCTCAAATGGAGGAAGCTAATCCCAGTTTACTTTATATCTATGTCGCAGAATATAACTCAGCTTAAGATCAATAATATGAAGGCCATGAAGAACCCAGAGCAATGAAGCCACTGGCATCTGCTCACTTCAACTCGATTCTAATCAGACATAATCTGCTTCTCTAAATTCTGATTTCAAAGTGTTTTAATGTTCTAAATCCGGTGATCATATCATATTATAACAGAACTAGCACATTTTACTACGATTTTGCACCACCAAAATGTGGCCAACCCTAAACAATCTGACAGGCAGGTATGCATGGCTTCTAAATTTTGGTTAGTAAGTAAGGAGAACTCAAGACGCAGTTTCCTTAAATATATGCTCCAACCACAAATTTTGGTCTTTGCTCACAATAACTTAGAGGATGTCATCTACATCAAGCAACGATATTTGATTGGAAGTTATTTACTCAGTCTGCTTCCTCTGCTTCAAAGTCCGATCCAGATATTGTCATCTGCCCGATATTAACTGCACAATCGAAACCACCAATGAAAGATCAGAGGCGCATAAAATAGTACCTTTTAATCTGGAAATGCTAAATTAGTAGTCCAATAGAATATTCTGTCGCACTGGTGATTTAAAAAATTAACGGGTATGAAAAGTGTCCGTATGCAAGTACATGACAAAATGTAGACTGCACTTGAATGCAATAATCAACCATAGTTGGATTCATATCAGTTTCACATATTTTGCAGTAAACGTTTTTTTCCCTTATTTTTGTGTGCAGGAAGTAGGGGTTGAATCCCTATATCTGTAAGACTGAAATTGTAACTAATGCTAAGTTTTTATTAGGGTGAATGGAGGGAAATGAGAAAGGAAAGGTTATGACATAACTCTTTTCTTGTTGGAATTTTTGATTGAGTAGGGCAAAATAATGGGAATGTATAATCATTTCTCCAAAATCCTCCAACACCCTCCAATGCTCACTTTTTGTGTTGCTTCATTTGGAGGGTTCTTCATCTAATTTAAGCATCCAAAGTTCCAAATAAAGGAAGAAAAATCATCTATTTACCACCTATTCTCATCCCTTTTCTTATTTTCCATTTTCTCTTGTTGCCTTCCTTTTTCTTCCCCTTCTAACTCCCAAACATAACATAAGAAACCAGGTGCTATATACTACACAACTGTCTTCATTAAGCAATTGATAAAAAGTAGATGGACTAAGATGTTGCATTTTTAATTTTAATTGAAACTCCTTGTACAAGGTTTGGTAATCAAAGTTCGCCTAAGGACTAGATGCATAACAAGATCACTTGCTTCCCCCTTTTCTTTCCTCTAAAGCACAATGATCTTATTCGCAAATAAGGAATTGCAATGGAAGAAACCATGCATCTTCAAACAGCTTGAAATTGTGGGAACTTTTAATGCTTTGTTTTACAACCTTGTAAAATATAGAATGGGCAATGGGCAAAAATCAAAGTAACTATTTGAGATCATATGATTATTAGTAAAATGCAGATGTCATGGAACCCTGGCAAACTAGAAATGTGGCGTTGAAAGATTAACTTCTATCCAGAATTGGGGAGGGATGTCAGTGAGTTTTATGACTGGCGATTGTCGAAAGCTGAACTCCCAAGCTAGCAGTTAGGGTGAGTCAGGACATATCCACAGAGATTGGTGAATATCTTTAATATGTTCTCAACCAAAAGGTGGGGATAGTGGGATAGCTAATAACCAATGAGAATTCAAAACAAACACTTCAAATGCATCAAAAACAGGACCAAATTAAGGAAAGATTTAATAGAGAAAAGCACAACCTAAAGGACTCTTCCCAACAATTTAGTGATTGATCCTTGACACTTTTGTTTTGTTCACAACTTGATCACTTGGCCAAGGTATTAATTAAGCTTAACACATAATTAAACCTTATCAATTTCACCCTAAGATAATCAATCAAGCCCAAAACTCATTTGACATTTATTGTTAAGTCAAGTGAAAACTAGCACTTCACCCAACTTATCAATAATATTAAGCACTGAAATTGTTAAGTCTAGTTCATTGAATTACTCTAGCAGCAGTCCAATTAACTATCCTTGATTCTCTAGGAAAATTGAATTGCCCCAGTAGCTCATCAACATCCTAGTGCTACTTTATAGCCAAACAACCATAAACAGTTGTGTTATGAGTAGGATTTGGTTTCATGAAGTAGACTGGTAAAATCTCAACAAAAAATAAGTCTGAACTAAAGAAGTCTAGCTCACTGAGATTGAGGACAGCAGGTCCCAGCTCACATAATCGATAGTTGGTACTAATCGAGCTCACTTTGTTATAAGCAAGACCAATCTCGTTGGAGTGAAAACCAGCAGTGGCCCCGAGCCAAGTGTTTTAGCTCATGAGACAAGGCGTATTGCCTAGCCAAAGGCTCAGTGAGATAGAGCACCAGACAGACTTACATCAATTCTCAAATCCAGCAGACATGTAGGGCCCACCCATAGAAATTAATCTACAAGAGCCAAATTGCAAGGTGTATATTGTCTTGTATATTTAATGTTTAATGTAACTTATTTACAGCATGTAAAATTACAATTATAACCTTTCACCTATTGGGTTTCGTGTAGCAAGCACAGTGGAAATTTAAAAATTTTGAAACCCAGCCACATATCCATGTGCATAATATAAACCAGTTAGTTCAGGATTTACCTTATTGCGTTGCGTATATATTGAATGCAGCAACACAGATCACGATTTGACGCAAATCTCACTCACGTCAGA
>JANHAO010022395.1:0-12220 GCA_026873985.1 Saraca asoca
GTCTCAACTTATCTAACTTGAAATCTTAACACACGATTACTAGAAAATAAATCTTTTGTTCTACGATTGTTCATTGAGGTCTAATAAGTCAATGTCTAGCTCGGCCGGAGTTGGGATGCTATCGGTGAGCCTATGGAAGCTTTTGAACATTTAATGCTATTTTGAGCATTCTACTTCAGATCTTGAGAAAACAACTCTAGAGTTACTAGAAAATAAATTTGATGATCTAGGAGTACTTACTAGGTCCAGAAGAGGCTACTGTCAGCTCGCCGCCGGCCGGAGCGTCGCCGGTGACCCAGATCTCAGCACTAGCCGAACAGTACACAATGAACAAGGGAAGAAGAAGACCCAACTGCCGCCAACCAGACCCACTGGCCGGAGAACCACCGTGGACAGAAGCTTGCGTCGACGGAGACCTTCACGCCAGCAAGAGGAGCTGAAACCCGAAGCTCCTCCCTCGACGCCGCCGTAGCACCGACCGCGGCTTCAACACGAAGCCATCCACGTCGCCGGAAGAGGAAGGAGTGGGAGGGGAACGCCGAAGTCCGTCGCTGCGGGAGACGCCACCACGCCCAGGAAGCTCGCGGAAGAAGAAGAAGAAGATACGGCAGCCAAGCTCGCCGGAGTCCACCGCCGTTGTCGCCGAAGAGGAAAAGAGAGGAAGAGAGGGAGAAGGGAGAGAGAGAGCCATGTACGTGAGGAAGCATATGGAGTTCTCTTTTTAAAAAAATCTGCTCATTTTTTTTAACTTTAGCTTATTTACATTTTAGCCCCAAAAGTTTAGCTTATTTACGAAAATGCCCCTCCGAAAAATCAAACCTTACAAATAAGTCCCTAAAAACTTTTCAATTTAGCCCTTTTTCATTTTTAACTTTATTTTTAATTTTCCTTTTTATTTTTTTTAATTTTTCAGGTATTACAGCAAGGTGGTCAGTTTTTTTTGGCATGAAGTTGAAAGGAAGAAGAGGAAGTTGGAGATATTCGTTTTGGACGCTGTGAGGACACTGAAGGCTCTGCTAAGGAAGATCTATGCTCCTTTTCTTTTACTTGAAAACAATTTTAGATTTGGCCAATGACTCATTTGCCCTTCAAGTTAAACGGCCAAGACTTTCTTCTAACTTCAAGTTAATAGAATGGGGTATTTTGATGTTTCAAGAAACATCAAGGGGGAAAATGACAATATCTCAAATCTCAATGGATAGAATGATAATATCTCATTTTTTATATTTAAAATACTTAAAAATTGATTTTGATCCAACAAAATCTGATTAAACTAGTCACTTAAATGATTTGATAGATCCATTTTCTTTTTTTAAAATTTTAATTTCAATATCAAATTTTTTAATTTCTAAAAGCCCAACCAAGCTCCAATATTCATAACACAAAATCCAAAATCTCAAAAACCACAAAGCTTACGTTTAATGGTAGAGAATGAGATTTGAAACTCAATTTTGAATTTTTTGTATTGTGATATTATTAAGTAATTTATATTTAAATGTGTAAAGTATAAATAAAAGAGTTTTAAATCAAAATTATACTGGATAATTATAATTGTGGATTTACTTCTTATATTTTAGAAATATAGCTTGCAGTTGCACTAGTTAAATAGATTTAAATTTCTGTGTATATAGACAATATATAATCATATATATAAAATATATTAATTAGTTCAGTTATTTGATTTGACCGATTAAATCTTTGATCCGATAATCTTATCAAATCAATGATAAAATAATATTTTAATCATGACTTATTATTGCAGTAGCGAAACATAAAGTAACAAGCCAACGAAAGAGTAATATTTCTTTTCCCTTTAATCTGATTGAATGTATAACTAACATAATTACCTCCGCTTATTCCATCAGTTTAATGTTGGCAAGTTTACAAAAATAAAATTAACTGAACTAATATTCAATATGACAAGTAATACTTCCAAGGAACGCACAAGGGAGTGAATAATTTTCAATTAAAAGGACTTTAAGATTTTTTTTCCCTTCTAGATTTTGCCTTGTGCTTACTAATATTAAAGTTAAATTATAAAGAATGAGGTGGGGGTAAGTTACACAAACAAGTTTATCAATGCCTCATTAAATATAAAAATTTTATATAGATTAAACTATTAATTAGTTAAATAAATTAATAATGGAGATTCATAAACAAAAGGTCTTGTTTTATTCTTTTAAGATACAAATATGCTTAAAATTACTTTATATTAATTAACTAAAATTATGTTAATTAAAAGAAAATATTATGAATTACAAAAAAAAAATAGTAATAATCTAAGTTGAACACATTAAAAGTTATAAAGCAATTTTAGGTCTTTTTATTTTTTTTTAAATAAAATGAAAATTATTAATTGTTATCATTGATTGTTACCTTATTTAATTAAATAATAATTTAGTTTATATGAAAATTTTGTATTAAATAAGATGATATTAATAAAAATAATGTGACAATGGCCTCTCTTATAAAATAAACTAAGATGTTTGGTTTGTAGAATCATAAGGGAATCTTAACATTCCTTAGAATGTAATTTCTAAAAATGTAAATCCCTAGAATACTATATTACTATATTTAGTTCAATTAAAAAGATTCTCATAAATAATATAATTTTATGTTTTAATTAATTTATATATTTTTAAAAATATTGTTAGATTATTAAACATATCCTCGTTAGAAATTGAGTGGTTAACATTGAAAAATTGATTAATTAATGGTGATAAGAGGTGGTGGGTAATGAGTGATGGTAGGCGATGGTCAATGATAATTGATAATGACCATTATTAGGTGGTGTTGATGATGGGCAGTAGTCAACGACGATGAGTGATGATAAATGATATTCAATGATGATGGATAATGGTCAATGACAATAAGTGATATTAGGTTAAGATAGTAATAATAGTAAGGCATGACAGTGAATGGTAGTGGATGATGTGATAAACAATGATAGGTAATAGAGAATGGTTGTTAGTGATGGTGAGTGGTGGTGAATGGTGGTTAAAAACGGTTAGTGATAGTCAATAATAATGAGTGGTGGTGAATTAAGGTAATAATGTTAGTAATGACTTGTTAGAAGATTGGACAAAATGATCTTTTTACGTTATTAAAATATTCCTATATCATGAGAATATAAAATACTCACTCCTTCTATAAGAATATTGAACTAAAAATATTTTTGAGAATATAAATATTCTCTAATAAATCTTTTTTAATTCTGAATAAAATATGAAAATATAATATTAGACTAAAATACTCACTCTCCCTATAAGAATATTGGACTAAAAATATTTTTAAGAATATAAATATTCTCGGATAAATCTTTTTTAATTTTGAATAAAATATGAAAATATAATATTTTCTTAAAATATTAAAAGTAACGTGAGAAAGATTTTCTAAATCAAATACGATTTAATATTAAAATATTAAAAAATAATTACTTTTATATTTAGTAATATTTATTTGAAGACTGTCTTACTTCAATACGTGGAAGCGTTGTTAGGGATTTTATTGGCAAATATCTTCATGGTTTTATTTATCAAATAGGAATTGATTCGACAAGTTGCGAGGATACGAAGAATATCATGTTACTTTCTTTGTTTACAGGTTTAAATTTTCAATGATAATTATTTTGTTTGATGAATAATTATTTTTTAAAAAATCCGTTGATATTCATGGACTAGTTAAATCAATGTTTCTTAAATCTAGTTCGAACTTGATAATGAGCTTTTTTAATTGGTCATTGATAATTTTATTATGTCACTATCATCCTGCCCATCGAATTGAGGGAAACTCTCTTCTTTGTCACTTTTCTTAATAGAAAAAGGAAAAAAAAACCCCAGTTCTTCCTTCGGGTGTCCAGGGCTTCTCATCCCACTTTTGAACTGTATTTCGTTCCTCAACGAGGACTTGAACTCTGGGCACAGAGCTTAGCTCTCTTTTCTTTAGGAAAAAAAAAGTATACAAATTCCAGATATTTAAAAATAAAATAAAAAATCTCTCTCTCTCTCTCTCTCTCTCTCTCTCTCTCTATATATATATATATATATTTACTGTAGATGTTTTAAAAGTCAAAGTGTAAAGCTGAACAACTGAGACAACATTTTGAAAGACAAGTTAAAGATAGGGCTCCATTTGAATAATGCTTTCTTAGTGACTCCTAACGCATATTTTGATCTCTCATTGTTGGCATGCCCTGCCTTAAAACTTGGATCAAATTTTGTGTTTGAGAAAAAAAAATTAAAAACCAAAAAGCTTTTGGCTAAATATTTTAGGACCCAACTTAATTAAAATATTCGTCACAAGTTGATAAGGACATAATAAATAGATGGTAAGATAAAATTGAAGTTATGTATAATAATTTGATTGATTTAAAAGATGTGGCATTAATACTTAATTGGTGTTGAAATATCCATCATGTTCACATATAGATTTTAGGGTTAAGCTTGCATTTCACTTGTTAGAAAACATCGTAGTTTAGTCAATGTGTGCACAAATTCACTATGAACATTGGTGTTTGATAAAACTTATACTTTTCTTATTCTATACAATAAATAAAATATAATTCTTGATTTTTATAATTTTTAGTCTTTTAAAAATTAATAAAATCATATTTTTAATGCATTTAAATTTTAAAAAATTAAGAAATCAATAATAAAATTTATAATTAATATCTAGTTATTGAATAAAAATATATATATATTATAATTTAAATATATAAGAAATTCGGATCCAATAAATCTGATCAAACTTAAAGGAGTGAGCAGTGTGGAGTGGCAATATTTTACCGTAATCATAAAAGTCAATTTTGATGCTGCATTTTCAAAAGGTGATACCTAAATAGAAGCAGGCGGTCTTTTTTATGCATTAACGCAAATAATAAAAATAAGTATTTCAAAAAAGTTGCAAGCATGGGATTGTAATAGTAGACATGATTCATGTGATATCAAGTCAAGTTAATATTAACACTCTCAATCTCTGACAAAAAGAATTGTAGAAGACAAATATCTTCTTTTAATGAGCTGTAGCAGGTGGCATAAAACCCAATAAAATCTTCCCAATGACAAAATTAATCATTTTTTACGATTATGTGATGACTTCAAAGTTATGATAAGTAAAATTATAAATAAATACAAAAATATATTATTATTATAAAATAAAATTATAAAAAATTATGATCAAAGAGTTTAATGTAACAATAATATTATCACTATGAATCATGTATAATTTAAAATTTGTTATGATTTGTGCAAGAAGAGTGAAAAACATCATAATAAACTATAGATTACATTCATGTTTACATCTTGATATATGAAATTCTTATTCAGATAATACAGCATAAAGAAACAGGCCAAGTCCTAGAGGTCAGATTCTCAACCAAGTTTCTGTCCTACTTTGTCATAAAACAAAACATCTTATGCAATTGCAAAAGCTAGTTTTAAAGTATCGTGGCAAGATTCAAAACATGGACTAGTGCATCCAAATTGGCCGGCTTCACACTTGACAGTGACAACTGATATATAATATCTCTGTTTCAGCTTCCATTGACTTTCTTACAATCGGCTCTAATTTCTCCCTGACTTCCCGTTAATGGGCTAATATTACCCATATTTATCATTGACTGAATAAAGGCCTGGAAGAAGGCGGTTTGGTTGCCGGCAAAGTTGTTGACAATGGACACTGTTGAAGATCCATTCGTGGAAAACAGCTCCTGGTCTGATTGCAGAAGCCCTCTGTTGTTTTGGAGATTTGTGAAGTAGTTGTTGTCGAAAGTGTCTGGGGTTGATGGATCAAGGTTGTTCAGAGTCGACCCATTTCCGTTTTGCGGGCAAGATTGCTGGAGAGTGGCCAAATAGGTCGAGTTCAGGGTTGGGTCGGGACTTCCTGTGCCGCTGAAGTTGAACAGCCGGTTGCTGAAGGTTCGACATTGGGCACGACCAAAAGTATGTGCACCTTCATTTTGATTAATTTCAATAAAATGATCTCCAATGGTTAATTCATGATAACAAAATCTAACTATAGATTTTAACAAAGATTTAAATTGCAGCTGTGATAGATGTGAAATTACTTATAAATGAAAAAGAAAAAGGCTAGGGTAGGATGAGTTATACAGTTCAAAATGTGATTGCTGTGGTTTGTAGAATTACAATATTACATTTATATTATATGGTGGGATCATAATTTAAAATTTGAGGATCAAGAATATTGAAATAAATGCAATTCTTTCATGGACCCGATTTGGAAGATATAAAAATGGTCCTTTTTTTTCTCTTTGCTCCAAACATGCTAATCATAACGGATTGACTCTAATCATGATAGCAAGACATACATTAAAAATAGTCATAATTATATAAGATATTAAAAGATTAAAATTATATGAGAAATATAATTTTTTGGAATATAACAGAAGAATATATTATTTAATTTATTACTAATTGGTAAAATAAAAATAAAAATTCTTGAAAATTTCATTTAAAAAAAATGTAGGAAGTTATTTATCTACCTTTCTTTATATAAAAAGAACTTCTTATAAAAGCATTTAATTTCTATTGTCAATTAAATAATTTTGAATATCATTCAAAAAATTTATAAGAGAATTTACTTGTTAAAAAATTCAATTTTTCACATAAACTAACTTCTTGTATGAATCAAACTACCTCTAACTTTGTTATATTTTTAGCAGTGTGATACATAATTTATCTTAATCTTGGACTTTTGGAAGACTAATTAAGGACAAGGATAATTACCTGATAAAGCAACGAGATCATTAGTATTTAAGCCGACAGCAGAAAACTTGGCAGTGATATTGGCTAAGCCTTCAACTGGACTCGGAATAGAGCTATTGGCACCAGCTTGGTTTGCTGTTAGACTATCTCTTCTTCCAAGTAGTACATTCCATGAAGGACCTCCTGACTGCAAATTCAGCATATATCACATGAACAGATTCTTAACAAAGTGTGTTTGATGTTAATGTGTTTGTGTACTTCTTAAAACGGTGGAGAACTATGGAGCAGCTAGATATTTACCAAAGACACAGAAGATTCAGCAGCGAGAGCAAGAATATCTGCGCAAGATACCACACCAGCGCAAGAGTTCTCAACAGAGGTCTTGATGTTGTCGACTACGTCAAAACCCCTAGCTGAGTTGCTATTTGGAGCTGCAAATTTCTCACTCTGGGTTATGTTTCCACCTTGGTCTAACAAAATCGAAGCATCACATCCCTGCAACACAAAAAAGAGACATATTAGTTTAAAGCTGACGAGACTGAGAAAAACAAAAATTTAAAATGTGATTGCAGAAAATCGTGAAAAATAGACTAAATAAGATCATGTTGTTATTGTGTGGTAACTTTAAACTCACTATAATGTGTTACACAATTTATATAAGAAAGCACAATTTTAAGATAACACTTTTTAATAGTTTTTAATCTTTTAGTATTAGAGATAGAAATGCAGTCTTATTTCCTGCATACAGAAGGAAAAGGGAAGAAATTATGGAGAGGTTCGTGTGATATTACATTGACAAAGCAATCATGGAAATGGAGACGAATGAGGCTTGCGCCTATACGTGAATCTGATTGAAGAGCTTGCTGAACAACACTGCTAACAATGGAAGACACATTGGGACATGTGCTAGAATAGAAGGTACTACTCAGTTGAGCATTTGAGGGACAAAGGATTAGAGCTAACAAAAGAAGAGCCAGCATTGTGGGATAAGAAGAAGGAGAAGAAAGCATTGTTGATTTGCTTTTTGTTGTGTTTTCTTTGTTATTGGTGGGTTTAGTTGGTGACATCAAGGCACCATATTTATAAAGAAATGAAAGCGCGTCATGTCTATTTTTAACTTTAATTTTGCTTGTAAATTAAGTAGCATTTGTACATTACGTAGAAGAGTTAGCCACATATGTAGTTAAAAAAAGGTGGGGTTTATAAAACGTATTAGGTACAAAAGAAGAAAGGAAGGAAAGAGGAAAAGAGTGGAAAATTCAAATCAAATAGTGATTTCCACATACTTTGGCACACAAAGTGATACCTTAGGGAGGTAAATAGATCTAATTAAGTTCCCACTTCAATTCATTCAAAAAGTGATTGGAAGGAAGGTAACCAAAAAAAAATGCAACAAGTCTATAAAATTCAAAAGATATGGCCAAATAGAATAGACAAGTGTTGAAAAAATTATGGTATGATAATTTATAGAATTAATATTTATATAAATATATATCATCTTGAGTAATATCTAATAAGTAAAAATCTGATTTAAAATATGTAGTCCAATGACAAATTCAACCATCTCATCATTGTGTGACTCATAAATCAATTTATTGTTTTGGCTTATTAAGCCTAAGCTTTAATGAACTTTGAACAAGAGGTAGCCCTTTCCGTTAAAATGCTAAATATTCAATACCTATAACATTTCCTTCACCATACACGTCTTAATAGAGTAATTCCATGGTTTCCACTCTATTCATCTTCTTGGAGATGTTGTACACTTTTATTATATATATATATATATATATATATATATATAAGAAAATTCCCTTCACAAGTTTAGGTGTGCTTTAATGTAAGGGGTTTGGATAATGTACTGTAGAGATCTTATATTTAAACCTTTTCCTTATCAACGCAAAAGAAAAAAAAAATCTCATCACATAATATAATTTACCATCTTTAAATTAATTACAGTGTAGGATTCCATTATCTCGCTTTTAGCTAATAAATAATACCACAACATTATTAACTATCCTTAAACTAAACCCACTTAACTGATCAAATTCAGAAAGGTGAAATGTCAAAGATTATAACCTCTTTTGTCATTATCCAAACATTAGTTCAATAGCTTAGGCAACTAAAACACATATATAAAATTTTGAAAGTAGACAAGGTAATTTTATAATATTGAATTTTTTATTATTAAATCATTTATTTTATATTAAAATTTATATATTTTTACTTTAAAATTTAAAAGAAAAACTAATTTATTAATAATAATATTCAACTTGCAAAATTATTTCACCGTACGTACATCAAAATCTAAACAAGTTCATTGCGTCGGGGGCAAGCTTTGGTTCCTCCTATATCTTGCAAGCTACAGCAGGAGGCAGTAATCCGCGTATCACCATTCTTCACGCAAATCTGAAAGCTCTTTTCTCTCGAAATAATCTAAACCTAATTCAGTTGTCGCATTTTCCCACGTAAAAGTGGTAAACTCAGCCAATTTGTTCACCGACATGTTTCATAATAAGTCTGTTGTGTTTGTCGTCTTCTTTTCAAATTTTCTTCCATTGCTGTACAACTCTATATTAAAAGCATCCATTTACCAAAACAGCTCATATAAAAATGGCCTTCGTTGGCTAGTCTCTGTCGATTTCAATTTTAATGGCGTCCAGGAAAAGTACTAAAGAACTATAGAGATGTTTCATGTGTTTTCTTCATTTTCAGTCAGTCTTCGCTTGCTGGTATGACATCTATTCATCACTAACGTATAATGTCATTACAATCTCCGCAATCAAAGGAAATTAGCAATCAGATTTATATATATCCAATAATATTCTAGATGACGGGTGCGTTTGGCAGCTTCATCATACTATTTATGACCATTGTAACTTACTTTTGTTTACGAGCATGGAAAATAAAAAACAAACAAACAAAGAAAATATAGACTATTTTTTTTTTGTCATTTTTACTTTACCTTATGGAAGATTACATTTCATTTTCTTCTCAATCAATAATAAGGAATACACCTCTTTGAATTTGTCTCCTCAAAAGAGCAAGAAATATTTTAAAAGTCAAAATGTAATATCATAATTCTTGATAAAAAATTTAAAACAATTATAAATTTTAAAATTATTTCCCTAATTTTACCTTGTCCTTTACAGTGTACGTGTACCTTAGAAAAATCAAATCTATATATCATAATTAGAACGATTTAACTCCTCTAAAGTGTAAGATATGTTTTAAAGTATACTTTAAAAGATAAAGTGGGTTAGTATAATAGTTCATGAGAAAATCAAGAATCTTAATTAGAAAACCAAATTTGGATTTAAATAAGAAGATATACTCCACAAGTTTAATATTTTAGATGTTTTGCAAGAAATTTTTTGTTTCAATTCTTTTGCCGTTTTACAAAACCTATGCATGGTTAAGGTATTTGTTTCCAACTCTACCCTTATCTAGTAATTATACAATGCATTGATAGACAATTTTTTTCATAAATTATCTTAACTACTACAATTATTATTTTTCTCTTATCACTTATTTTCCTCATCTATCAACTTTACTTTTCAGTTTATCTTATTTTTTCCTCTCTCTCTTAACTGCTCAACAAACTAATTAATTAATCAATTAAATGTAATTAAAAGTGCATATCAATGTTTAATCTAGTCTTTCTTGTTCTTGAATTCCAAATATCCATGGATGACATGACGAGTTTAATATGCACTATAAATTTGGGTTTAAGTACAAATGTGTAGGATATAATCAAAAAGGAAAATGTGCAAGTATAATCAGATAAAGACAAATTTGGTGAGAAATTATAAATATTCAAAGATTAGGATTGAGAGGAAACCTTTTCAATGAGTGGGAAAAATTTGGAGTTACTATTATTTAGTAGAAATTGATGGAATCTTCCTACAATCCCATTCATTAAGAGAATTTATTGTGTAATCCTTGCAAAAATTATGGTGGGAAATCAATGAGTGAGAGACAGATAAAACGTCAAAAGAATTGAAAAATAATAAAGTAATGTAGTTGAATAATTAATGAAGTGAGGTAAAGTTAAAACAAGAATATTTTAATTAAATAGTATTACTCTTTTATTTTAATTAAAGATTTTTTAATCTTCATGAAGAAATCTAAAACAATTGTAATAATAAGATGGGGGAAGTAACTAATTATGTCATGTAATATAGCTAAATGCCATCAACTGGTGGATTTACTACTTGATGTCTTCTAAAATTCTTACTTACTACTAAATCGCCTTGATTTATGTGACAAATCTCTTTTATTATTATGAACTTAAATAGAGGACAGAGGCATTTAGTTAAATTAATTTCTCTTAATCAATTGCCGCAGCAGTAAATTTCCAGATTGGTGAAAAGTCTCTTTTACTTACTTGCAAAATAAGTAGAATGATGGAATTTGTCTAAATAAACTTTACACAAGCAAAACACATGATTACTATCCTAAAACTGAAAAAAAAATAAAATTGGAAGGGTCACTGAAAACGCAGAATTATTTGATTTTCCCAAAGAAAACCAAATTAAAACTCAAATTTCTCCATTTTTCGTCACTAGTGGTAGGGTTTGGAAAAATATTTATAGTGCTTATGTACGAAAAATATTTTGCAGTAATTTTATTCATTAAAACACAAAAATATGAAAATTTTGCAATTATTCTCTGAGTTTTTCATATTTTAGAAACACTTAATCATTAATTAGTAATATTAAACACACCATTCTCAATTTATATAACTAAACAAAAATTTACTCATTGGCCATCAATCTGATTATGCAATCCACTCTTTATTGTTGTTGAGGTTTGCTGGTCCTTCACCTGATTCAAATATTAGCCAGTTTTTGTTAGATTTTTGGAGAGATAGAAATTATGTGTGATGTTTTTATTTTGTGTAGAATGGAAGTGGGTTAGACTTGAGATTATATTGTGAATAGTTGAGTGTGTAGAATGGATGTGGGTTAGACTTGAAATTATATTGGGAATACTTGAGTGGGGAGAGAGAGAGAATGTTTATAGGAATATTTTTTTTATGGCTTTTTTGGTTTTTACATAGATTGGCTTAGCTTACAGTTGAGCAAAGTCCTCTTGGCCTTTTATAGTGATTTCAAGTCGGTTATTATTGCCGACATTAGCCTTCTATAACTTTTTGCATATTTCTAATTTTTTCTTCTCATCTTTGTCTTTAAATTCATAAAGTCCTAGGCTAGATATTTACAATGAATATTCTAGCTTCTTTTAAGATTTTTCTAGATTAATCTTTAACACTCCCCCTTAATCTAGAAAAATCTTGTACTCCGAGCATGACTCTGAATTTGATAAATTTTTCTGTTGAGAGTGGCTTGGTGAAGATATCCGCTAATTGGTCGTTAGTCTTGCAAAATTCTATCTTGATTTCTCCTTGATCCACGAGCTCTCTAATGAAATGGTGTCTTATCTCAATATGCTTTGTTTGCCCATGAAATACTGGATTCTTTGTCATTGCAATGGTTGAC
>JANHAO010022396.1:0-12211 GCA_026873985.1 Saraca asoca
TAGTCATTTTCAAATCGCATTGCACTAGAAGTTTCACAATAACTTCAGTTTTAGCTTTAGTATTTACTAATTTATAGCAATTACCAAAGCTTATACTAATTAATGTTAGATAAGATGCATGCCGGATTGAAAACTTTTCTTTCTTGAAGCCTTCAATGATTAAGAATGGCATTGTTCTAACTATTGGAGAAGAGCTCATAAAAAATAACTAATACTGCCTTTAGAAAGAAAATGTTTGGGTGGAATCTGATGCACTTGTGGATTTTGTATTGTTCATTAAAAATCGCAACAAGTTTCAGATATAATTACTAGGGTAAACCAGCGTTTTCATCCTTAACAAATAAATATTATATACGATTTCTTTTAAAAATATGTTTGGCATCAAATAAATATTTTTCACTAATTTTTACATTAAATCACTCCTACTATTAATTTATTCATTTACCATGGGCGGACGCAAGATCTTGAGTCAGTGGGGGCTGGTCCGGATCCAAAATAAGGAAATTTATTATTTGGTTCCTTAATTTTCTATCTCTTTTCACTAAAGCTCATTTTAAAAAAATCTTTTTAATTTAATCCCTGTCGAATTTTCAATTTAACCCTTCTATCAAAAATTTTTTTTTTAATATTATAATATATTTTTAAACAAATTGAGTGAGGGCATGAGCCCCTACTAGGCCCAACATGGGTCCACCCATGTCATTTACAGTCTAACATGATTGTTTAATATTCTTATGTGTCTCCATTTTAATTATTAAAAGATAAATGTTATGTCAAATTTTTCTTAAAAATATATTTATATAAAATAAGGATACTTTCTTTAAATAATATACCTTAAAAAATAAGTCGAGCTTTTAATGTAGAAATTTAATTTAATTACATATTTTAATTTTTTAATAAAAATATTTTACAATTGCAATCAAATTTGTTATTTAAGTTTTGTCAATATCATCATAATATCAAAGTCCAAATGTCACATTTTAAATTAAAAATTATGCGATATGAATGTTTTTAAACTAATATATTAAATATGAATTTATTAAATATAACTAAGTAATATAAGTCTAAGACAACGTAATTCATTTTTTTAATAAAATTATTCTAAAATAATTTAATGATCTAATATAGAAAGTATTGATTAAATTAATTAATTAATTATCTTATTTTGTATACAATTTTTTAAAATAGAAATCAAAGTTAGTTATGTAAGTTTTGTCAATATATTTCTAATATCAATTTTTAGGTGCCATATTTTCAAACTAAGGTACTAAAATCACCGATGATTTTATCAAGACTTTAATATAAAAATTATTAATTATTTTTAGTTAATATACTTGTCACGATTTAAATCTCTAGTCATAACAAGTGTGAATATTAATTCTTGATTGATATCATCAGTCTGTAACCTATTTCTATTATCTATTTTTGCTCTCACTTGCTTCATTATTTACTAATCATATTTACTTAAACTCATTTGATTAGTCAAGAAATCATAAACTTATAGAAGAATTGAAACACATTGAAATATAAACATATTTGTATAATTTACAAAAGCATTGTCTAAATAAGGCACATACCTCTTGGAACATTAGTCTTAATGTTTTCTATCAAGTTTTCAAAAGACATGAACTATGAGTCATCCCCTATATTACCCTATATGTCCTCACAAGGGCAAAAGTAATCCAAAAAGTTAGATTAACCTATAGTTTGTCATGGAACTAAAAGTATAGGTTAAATTAACTAAGTCCTCATGAGTGCTCTACGACCCTATTATATACAGATTTTCAAAAAAGTAGTAAAATTTGAAATCTAATGGTAGATACGGTAAGGATATAACCATCCTATGATCATTATTAGTTAGACAATAGAGGGTTCTAAGGGTATAATTTCTACTTCCTGTAAGACTTCCCATCCAGCTAAATTCAGTATTATGACATAATAGATTTTGACTTCATACGTCCCTAATAGACATTCTATAGTGATGGTGAACACATCAACAGTTACTTCGATAGGGTTAATGTCCATCCTTACGTTTGGAAGATGGAACAGCAATGATAACTTAAGAATCTGAAAAATAAAAAAAATGGTCCAAAGAAGATAGAGTTTAGGGTTCAGAGAGATAAATCCTTGCACTACTTATGAATTTACCAACAATAAACAAATGCATATACATCTTAGCAAATATGGTTATATTTCATACCAGAATTAATAGACAAGTCATGAGGTCACAGAGACTAACCTCTAAATAGCATCACACAATATTATCATTGACATATTATAAAGAGCTATAATTTTCTCATGGCCTCAAGCAATCATGATTAATCTTCAAATTTTCAGATCGCATTATCATATCGCAGGATCATATCATTTTAGTATTTCACAAAATAATAATCCAAGTAAGCGAAATAAATAATTAAGATCAAGATGCTCCTTGTTACTCCTTTTCACCGTAAACCATATAATCACCAGTTTTATCCCTCTAAGTTCTACCTTATTTCCACACTACATAATGTAATGTGTAGATCCAAGATCCGATTCATGTTCACCATCTTATCTTATCAATCATCATCCCATGTCTCATAGGGAATTCTCAAATGTTCTACCTGTATCATTTCTCATAATAGTCATATTATGGAGTTCAGATTCAACCATGATCACATCTCATGATAATCATCAAGATTATTGGCATAGCATTCATATGTAAGCAATCAATAGATATCCTATCTATCAAAGAATTCAAGCAATAAGAAATTTTAAGGTGGAGAATCTCAATAATTAACTCATCATAGCATATTGATTCAACAATAATCATCATGTTTCGACACAGGCTCTATTGTTCTTAATATACTCCATTCTATGTTAATTTATATCATAAGCAAGGTGATCCCACCATATCACTTTTTATTTTCAACATATCTTTATATCCTTAAACTCTTTCACAATTATTAGTTTTAACACATAGATGACTTCATAATTATCTTGCCTGGTTAGAAGATTATGAACAAGAGATAATTACTTTTCATTTGTCTTTTTAAGTGCAAGAATAGTAGTTAGTAAACAAATGATGAAGTTCTCAGTTGGGTCTTCAAGAATTGTGATGAAGTATTATAATTTACAGTTTCAATGGACTTAACCACATTATTCTTTACTTAAGTTTTATAGATAATATTCAAGAGTATAATTTTTTTAATATGAAGCTAAGAAATGACTTTCAAGGATCCATATCATTTAATTCACAAACTTAATTACTTAATTCACAACACATTCAATACAATACTAATACTCAGCTAATCAATCATTCAGACATTCAATCATTTTCAAAATTTACAAATCAACCAAGACAATAATAATAGCCTACTTACCTAGTTGTCCTATTATACTATCACCACCCTAACATGTACCATTTGCAATAACACAACAAGGAAAAACCTCAATACTTAAATAAACTAATGAGTAATTGAGTTCCTAAACCCCATCGTACAATCTATACAACTATAGAGAAAAAGTTATAGGCAATACATCATTAGCTTATAATATATAAAAAATATTTCAACATATTTTTCACCTCCAAGGATCATAATTCTAATTGCACCTTTTTACACTTATATCGTGATCATGCTTATAGAAACAGAGCATGCATTTAAGCCATTGTGATTTGAAATAAAAATTGAACTAGTTATGTGATATTCGAATCGACCCTTCTAATTTTGTTTTCAATTATAATCACAATTTGATTCGCGTGTAGTTCTGGACATCCCAAAGGTGTTCATCTTTAGGCGAGTAGACTCGCCTTTTGAACTAAATTGGCTCAAGTCAAATCGAAGCCCTAACATTTGACTTTCGTGATTTTAATCATGATTATACTTAAATTCAAGTTTTTGGGCTCGCGATCATGATCATATTTGCAATTTCATACAACCTTACAATACAAACACACATTCCTACAAGGATAATTCTCATGTTCTTAACCAAGCTTCATAAGCTATCTTAACCAATTCAAATTCTCCTTTCATTTTCATACCCATTACCGTATTCACATAGCTATGCAATCTTACACATTTACATTTTTAGTTCCAAATAATCACACATATGCTACCATTCTAATATTTTTATCAAATAACTTTAGTTAGACAAAACATCAACTAATATAAGTTTGGATCACTTTTAATCACAAAGAAAACTAAGCACTTTTGCAAATATGAGAAGAGTGAGAGATATAATCACTGAATGGCTGGAAACAAGGAGATGAAAATGATCCAACAAAAGTTTTTCAATCCTCTTCATGAACAAGAAAGAATGACATGTTACATTCTTAGATTTTCAAGAGTTTTTCTTTCATCGGGTAGTCAAATGCCCTTAGATTATGATTTCATTCTATAGAAACAAGCTAGAAATAAAAAATTTAAGCCTCAAAAACACTAGAAATATTATGAGATAAATAGTGAAAATGAACAGTAATCTTTGAATTAAAAATTCATAACTTAAATTATACTTAATGAATTAACAAGATTTTGGTACCAATTTGAAGAAGAAAATGAGAGAAATTAGCAGTAGAAATATGAAAAATATCATGAATGAATAAGGTGCTTACTTGAAGAAAGATAGTGTAGAAAGAGAACTTGCTTCTCAAGTTGAAGCTTGAACATGTTGTATGAAATGCAACAGGATGTGGCATAAGAAAGGAAAAGAAAACTAACTTTTGAGGGGCAAAATTGAAAAATTTAAGTTAACTTTTACTTTTGATTTCTTCCTTGACAAGCTTTCAAACTTTTCCTTTAGTAACTTTACCAATTCCTTTAATTTCAAGTCCAAATTTAACATATTCACTGATCGCCAACAGTTATGAAATTTTAACATAATTTAATTAAATTAGTTACCTTTATAACGATTATAATTTTACATTAATTAGGTACCTATAACCGTAGTTTCGATTTCTTCAAAATTTTCTAAAAATTAAATTCTGAAAATATGGATTTTATTCTATAAGCATTCAGAATGGAAATTTCAATTTTCTGAATATTCCTAAAATTCATATAATTTATTTTTACTATATTTGAACACTTTATATCTTAGAATTTACAATTTTGAAATTCTTAAAATTTTTAAACTCATCTTTTCAGATTCTCCAAAAAGCTATTTTATAATCAAAATTGATTTTAGAAAAAAAATTGAGGTATTACAATACCTTATGATTTTTTTATTAATGTTTTTAAACCAACATGTTAAATGTGAATTTATAAAATAAAACTGTATAGTATAGTGTAGATATAACATAACATATTTTATTTTCTAGTAAAAATATTTTAAAATAAGTCAAGTCTATAACAGAAAGTATTGGTACATTTTCATTTTATTTATTTTTCAAAATAGTTATTGTTGAAATTGTAGTTTATTTAAGGTATATCAAATAATTAATATAATAAAAGTGAAGTTTTAATTAAAGAAAATATACTTTCAAGAAAAATCCAATGTAACCTTTATCTTTAAGATGAAGACAAATAAACAAATTAAATTATCACGTCGAACTGCAAATGAAGAAACTAATAACATGACTAGTTTAATATAAAAATTAAAGAAAAAATACTTATTTAATGTATAACGTACTTAAAATTTGATGTAATATTTATTTTTGATGAATCAAAATGATGGATTATTCTATTTTTAATATATATATATACTTTCTTTCTTTTTTTATCTTTCATACAAGATAAAAATACAGGAGTTAAGAAAGTGATTAAATTGTTGATATTTCATGTTAGTGGAGCAGGTCCTTTAAGAAAATTTTCCTTTAAAACATGGTTAAACTGGAAATGTACCAACACTGTAAAATAATGGTAGATGCTAATTTGAGGTTGTTGGAACAGGAAAGGGGACACATACTAGGGACATACGATCCACCACCTATAATTTTGAGCTTCCTCGTATATGAAACAAAATATGAGCAGTATTTCTTTGTCTTTTCCATCAAATAATTTATACTTTTAAGAATTATGTGATTTACGATCGTTCATTTGTCAAATCCACAGGATATAATGACAATCTCTCAAGTTGCATTGATAATGAAATTGATTAATGGACGGAGGGATAAAATACACTGGGTGGGGGGGGGGGGGGTAGTGTTTTGTTTGTATGAGAGCGTTTTAGTTTCTTTGGTATGGAAATTTATAAATTGCCATCCACAGGAGGGGATGACAAAATTATTCATATTTAATATATTTTGTCTGAATTATTAAATATTTATTTAATAAATTAAATTTATTATTTAATAATTTAGATTATGATCTAATTGTTAAATATTTAATAGATATTGGATCTCTTTTAAATATCATATTAAATCTACTAAAATAATATATTTTATAATAAATTAATTATAATTAATAAAAAATAAATTATTTTGTAATTTTTTTAATTAAAAAAATTAAAATTATATTTTTCTAATATTAAAAGTATCTAAAACAAATTCTTATCGAATACTTAAAAGGTTTAGATCTCTAACAAGTCTGGAATTATAAGTCCTAATCAAATCTACCTAGATTCAATCCATTGTTATCCCTACTCATAATCTTAATTTAAACACAATAATTAACCTCTTATTTGTATGAATATTGATTATTATATCTTTCAAATTTTGTAATTCACATTAGCAATCTTTTTTTGCTTGATTTAATTACATATGTGTGTGTGTGAGCACTTTTAAGGATTGTAATAAACTAAGGATTAGAAAACTAGAGATTTATTTAATTTTTTCATCAATGTAAAGTTTTAGAATTGATTTCTTCGTTTAAGTATTTTTTATCTATTTTAACGTTACAAGTGAGAAAAGGACAAATAATTATAACAAAAATAAAAATAAGATATTATCAATACTAATTATGAAATTTTAAAAAATATAATAGTCAATACTCTTATAATTGATGAATGAATTGCTTTATTTACTCTAGAAAATTATCATTGCATTAAATCATGTAATCATAATTTTTTGCAATTTGATTTTGTAACCATCATCTTTTATCATATTTATTCGTTTTTTTATTAATTACAATATTAGTACAATATCAATTTAAATTATGCATAAAATAATTAATTATGTGATGAAAATTCTAATAATGGTAGTAGACATACTGTTCACTTTAGCATCCTTAATGTCTACTAATAAACATTGAATGTAGATCAGTCAGCTGCCACTTGCAAATGATGTCTCTCTGCAAAATTCGTACATACCGATAATTGATCACAGGATACAGAATTCTTTCGGTATGGACACCGTTGATTTACAGCTATACTGCGATAGTACTTGTTTTTCTTCCGCGCAGTGGCTTTCCCTCGCCTCACGGTTCATCGCTAAGTTAACGATTTTGTGATTAATTTTAACTCATTTTATCATTTTGTTTTAATCTACGAGTGTGCATGAAATAATTTGTTAAAATTGACTTTCTCTGCTTTAAATTAACAACTAATTTTAAATGGAATTGTATCGTACATATATTAAGAACATGTTAACCTATTTAATGATTTTGATTGTATTGTAATTATAGAAAATTGGAGAATATATAAACAAAAAAAATATAACAAAATAAAATAATGATATATTACACCAACCATTTTTAACTATTGTTGCACAATACAATTCAAATCATTGAAAAATAGGATCAGATAGAAAGACTAAAAAGAGTCACGGCCATCCAAAAATCTTAATATTTTTATATTTATATGATAATTTTATATTAATCTCCTTAATAATTTAAAAATTGAATATGTTTCATAAAATTTTAATATTTTACTCTTTCGAATAAAAAATCTTAACTTCATCATGTTGAAAGGAAAAAACACACTTTATATATTTGAGGTTTTATTAAGTAATAAATTATCTCCTTAAACTTTAATAACTAATAAATTACATTTTTAAACTTTAAACATATTATGAGAATTTTTTGATAATATGCAAAATAGACTAATAAAGACCCAATAACAAATAAGTCAAATTAAGAATAGAACTAAGATCATTAAACCGCCAGTTACAAGAATATAGAACAAGGCAGAAGCCCTAACTCGTTAAGGAACAAGCTCTGATTCACGTAAACCAATATTCATCCTGTGTGAGCTTGTTGATGCAAGCTCACGAATTCGACATCGCTAACTAAAGGTCAGTAGTGGCCCCAGATCATGAATCCCAACTCACGGGACACGACATCTCACTCCATTGAGAACTCATTATGGGTGAATTTGAAGCAGACACCAATTTAAACTTGATTTATGGAGCCAACCTGCAAGAAACAACTTACAAGGGACCACGCACAGAAGGTAATTTACAGAAGTCGATTTGCAGGAATCTAAATAGTCAAATATATTTATTATTTAATGTAATAGAAATATGACTTGTAAATTTACATTTGTAACCTCCTAACCTCTATAAATAGGGAAAGGGAGATTATTGTAGAAAGTAAGAGAGAACACATACTGAAATTTTGTAGAAATTTCACCAGATAAATAAGACAAAATCGTGGATGTAAGGTCTGATGCTTTTCAATTTTAGCCTAACTACATTAAAAATTCCTCTGTGCTTTTGTTGTTCTTCTTCCCCATCTCATCATTCTTCGTTTGCATAATCGAGTTGCAGTTTGAATTTGTAAAAACTCTTCGGATTGACTGAATTTGGACCGAACCAAATTTCACCGTCAACAAAATAAATTATAAGTTACTCCTTTAAAGTTTGAAAAAAAACTATAAAAATATTAATTAGTTATTAGTTTTAATATTAAACTAGTAAATATTTTATATACATTATTGATGTCATTTTTTTTATAAGGTACAAAGTTCACATTGTACATATTATTAGTTCTAACTATTTTTTAGATTTATATGATAAAACTCATATTTTGATGATAAAAAATAATATTTAATTTAAATTTTATACCTTATATACTAAGAAAAAAGTCTCTTCACAAAGTATATGTAATATATTTATTAATTTAAAATTTTAATTAATAGAAAACTAATATTTTCATAATTTTTTAAACTTTAAAAAACTAATTTATTAATTTTTTTAAAAAATAATTTATTAATTAACAAAACTTTAAAAATACAAAATATATTTTTTTCATTGTGAAAAGTTTGTGAGATAACATAACATAGTGGATCGTACAAGTTAAGAAATTAATTAAAAAATGACCCTAGTTGTTTGGTAAAGTCATTCTCTCTCTCTCTCTCTCTCTCTCTCTCTCTCTCTCTCTCTCTCTCTCTCTCTGCAGGACCATAGAGGTGTACTAATAGTTGGTGTTGGTTCTTTATATCTTCGTTGGCTGTTAATATATCTGGTACAGAGATTGTGAATAAAGTGGTCCTCTACCTGTAAGGTTCATACTCATAATATTGAATCAGACTACACGAATGGGCAACAGCATCTCATCTCCCTTCTCTCTTCCTTTCTGTGTGTAAGTAAGTGCACCTACTCTTCTTTAATCTTATTTTTTTAATTAAAAATATTTTCATATATTTTGTAATTTTTAATTAAAAATTATAACTTTTACGCAAAATAATATATTTTGATATAAATTCTGTGCCGTTGATTAGACACTTACCAATGTCTTTAATTTCTGATTCAGTTCACTTCTAATTTTTTTTTTAAACCAGATTGTTATAAGTTGTCATAAGTTTATAGATCACAGTCATACTTAACCGCCTTTAATTTGATGAACTCTTGTTAATTAGTGGAATTAGTTTCACGGATTATCCACCAACTGGTGGTTGTCCACGTGGATCATTTACATGGCATATATATCTCATATAATATGACCATTCTAGCAATTATAATTTTAAATTGTAATTATAAATACAGCTAATAAAATTATAAATAAATATAAAAACATAATTATTATAAAATAAAATTATAAAAAATTATGATTGTAGATGACTTGCTACATGCGGCAAGCACAAAAAGAGAGGTTGGCTAGCTGTTCTAAGTGTTTGTTTGCATGAATGAATTTTTCTGAAAATAGTAGTTTAATGATATTTTGGAGATGTTTTTTTCTTCTCTGCCGAAAACAACCCTGCTTTATTCATTTATGCTTTGACTCATTTTGCCATATATATTATTTTCCAAAATCCAACTGCCTCCCACTCTTTCATAATTCTACCCCTTTCTTGGTCATCCCAGGACACGTCACTGTCCCTTCCTTCTCTCTTTCTCTCTCTCCATTATTTTATGGGCTATGTCATCAAGAACATGAACTCCATTACTTGTGGTAGAAATCTAATTTATACAATTATGATTTTGGTTTTCTCTTTTAATACAAGGGATACATATATATAAAATTTATCTTATTTTATCTGTACAATATTAGAATTAAATATAAATTGATGATGTCTTTTTTTATATACATTAATGGTGAGAAAGCTTGAATCCAAGATTTCTAAAATATCTAAGGACGAAGTTAGAACAAAAATTGTAGAGAGACTAAAATATGATTAATTAAAGATTTTAATAAAAATATTTTAAATTTTTTAGGACTATATATGAATTTATAAAAAATATATATATGTAAAATTGTAGACAAATTTTTTAAATTTCTTTAATTTTGGGTTGGTTAAAACCACTTCAGAGATGTATCAGACTTTATCTAATTAGTTCCTCACATTTAATGGTTTATGTGTTTTCAAATTCTGTCCAGTAAATGAAAATTAAATATTGAATGCGAAGAATATTGTTTTATTATTAGTTTGGCAGTGATATTAAAGAGTGGGACATTGTCTTCATCCTCAAAATGTGTCTTAAGAAACCCACATCCGACCCTTAATCCTAACGAAAGCCCTTAGTTCCTGGAAAGCTTCTCAAAGCCATTAAGGTCACTCTCAAGAAAGGCATTGAGGGAGGGGACCAAATAGTAACACATGGGGTTTCTATGCAACTGCGCCACTTACGTGCCCTAAAATAAAGTAGAAAGTTATCTGATGTGAACATGATGAGGGCTTGCCATTTGCATTGCCTCTTGATATGGCAACATCGTTAGCGACATCTCATGGCTCTTTAAAAAGGACATGCCTTTCACCGTATCATATAAAATTTTGTATTTGCTGATGAGGCCTTCGGTAAGCATCACATCATGCACTTATATTTTAACCTAAATCCACGTATTTCTTGATGGTACGCCTTCAAGAGCGTTTTAACATTTTTTGGTTGCTTATTAGATAATCATTTTTGTCTTTTGACAATAATTATATATATATATATATATATCAGTTTGAAAAATAAATTGTATGTCTAATTTCACTTATTGTCAAAATTAGTTATTGGGGTTAAGCTTGGAAATCTAATTTTGTGAACATTAGATTGAGTGTGTTTGTGCATAGAAAATCATGCCTACATATGTATTTAGGTTGAATTGTTATATTATTTATTATAGTATCGCTTAATTCTTAATTAGATATTTATAGTTTGAAAATTTTAAATTAAATTCTTATGTTTATTTTTAATTTTCTAATGGTGAATACTTTTTATCTTTATTTTATTAGATTTTATTAATAATTAACACATATTATCAAAAATTTGTTATCGATTTATGAAATAAGAGATACATAACTTATCATTTTTTTTTAAAATAAAATAACTATAAAATATTATAATTTTTCTTAGTTATTTGCAATATAAATTCAAATACGAGTGATATTGGAGTTTTATATTAATAGTTGTTAAATGATATGCATCAATAAAACGATGTTCATATGTTCAATTATTAATGTGATTCAACAAAAAAAATTAAATGATAGAAAATATCTAAATAAAAAAAATAAATATTGATATTTAATTTCAAATTTTTTAATTTTAAGAATATGATTAAAAATTGAATAAAATTTAAAAAATAATAGAATGATTCGATTAAAAATAAAATAAAATCATAAGAAATATCACAGAAAAGGGGAGTAATTTAATCCATGTACCTATGTATATATGAACTGCTTTTTACTTGTAATTGTTACCTTGGACACCACAAACTGAAAGCAAAGAAACTCTTGGATGGAGAATTAGATTCTTAAATGGTATTTCACATAAGAAGGTCATCTGATACGTTGCAATATCTATGTGTGATTATGAGAACTCTAAGATTAATTAACGGGATATTACTTTGTTAGAACTTAGAAAGACTGCTAATGAAGGGTCTCTTGAACCTTATTGTGTCGGTGCAAACCTTGATGACATAAGTCGAATTTGGATTTC
>JANHAO010022397.1:0-12213 GCA_026873985.1 Saraca asoca
CAATTGGTAAAGTCATGATAGAAATATATTTCCTTTACATGAAAGTAAATTTTTAGTAACTTAGTATGGATATATACAATGCTCTTATTTCAGAACACATCCTTTTTCTACTTTTGGGTGATTCAGGAGATGGTAAATTTAGCCACTAAGTACAACAAAGTAGTATAGGAAGAAGATGAGCTACTACTGGAGGAGCTCACTATTCCTAACATGGGAAGGCAAGACGCTTAGAAGCACCTTGAAGAGTATGTTTCCAACTTGATGTCTTCCAACATAGTTCAGACTTTGGGAAGGATGCTTGACACAGTTGTCTTCTAGAATTAAAATTATCCTATAGCCTTTCTGCTATGTGTGTCAGCCATTTAATCCATTTCATTAAAACTTATGATGTTAGCCTATTTGTTCGTGTATGAGTTATTTAATGTAAATCACGAACATTTGTTACCTTTTTTTTTTTTTTTGGTAATAAGAAAGTAACAAAGGCACTAGACAGAACATAGTCTAGGCAAAGCTAGACCCGTACAATCGTCACGAAGAAATGGAGCAAGCTCCAACATAGGATGGTCTACAAAGTGAATGGCAAGATCCGTACAATGGCCAAGATTTGTTAGATCATCAACAGCACGGTTTCTCTCACGCCAAACATGTTGAAACTCAATCATACAGCTTCTCTTGCGAAAGCCCTTTATAGCTTCAATCAAATGGCCATAAGGGTGAGAGGCAACTAAAGAACTGTTGATAAGAGATAAAGTAGTTTGAGAGTGACTCGAAGATAACCTTTCTGATACCCAAGTCCCAAGCCAAATTTAATCCAGAAAAAATGGTCCACAACTCAACATATGATGGAACAACAGTTCAAGCTTCGCATGAAACCACCAAGAAAATTACTAGCCACGTCTCTTATCCACGCCTCCCAACTAGCACTCTAATTTTGCTATTTATAAGACCTATCAACATTGACTTTGGCCCAACCATCACTAGGAAAACTTCAAGCGATCAACCTCTGCTGAGCACAACAGCCTTCCTGAAGACTTTTCGCTTTGATAAGTTCAACAGCTTTTGCCAAAATAATACAAACAACATCTCTGTCATCCTTACTTTCATCAGAAAAGATGAAATCATTCCTTTGTTGCCAGATGAAATTTGTTGCTACCCCAAAGACTGTAGGCTACTAGTAAAAGAATTCCAATTCTTAGTTAAATTAGCTAGAAGCCAATCTTGGATATTTGGAGAGAAAAATTGCCTCCATTGATTTGGTTTAAGCATCCGCATCCAAATAGAAGATGCAGAATCACAATCTCGAATAGCATGTAAGGACGACACTACATGCTTGTGACATCTGGGACAGGTATTTATGTCTGAAATATTTCGATCAGACTTGGCCCTGTTAGTTAATGACTTATCATGTCCAAGGAGCCAAAGGAAACTGCAAATTCTCGGAGGGCCCTTCCATTGCCAAATCAATTTCCATAGTCGATTGCGTCTCGAGCATTCCAAAGGGACCTGAAGAGGACCATAAGCTAACTTCAGATTAAAAACACCTTCATTTAATTTGATCCTCACCAGTTCCACCAGAAGGAGGTAAGATAGCAGCAATCTTAAGGCAAACCATTTTTGGAAGAAAGTGTCTGAACTGGTTCCAATCCCATGCACCTGATGGGGAAATATAATTTATAACTTTATTATAGAGGAGGTTAGGAGGTACAGGCCTGATGGCAACAGAAGCTAAACAATCAATCCACGAAACCCAACGGTCAGTCCGGAATTTAACTGACATCCCTTCTCTACCACTCCATGCCAGACTATTTAACACCTTGTCCCAATTATTAGATACCCACTTCCAAATATTTGAGCAGGAAGATTTATGAAGAATTGTAGGAATAAGATCATCACCACATTTATATTTTGCTTGCAGAACCCTTGCCCACATGGCATCCTTGTTCTGCATCAACCGCCATCCAACCTTAACCATATAAGCTCTATTGGTGGCTTTCACTTGTTTTAGCCCAAGACCCCCTTGATGTTTTGGTCTACAGACTTTATCCCAAGAAACCAAGTGAACTTTCTTCTTTACTGAAGTTGAGCCCCATAAAAAACTCCCAGTTTTCTTTTCAATCATATCACAGGTGCCAGTTGGAAGATAAACCATCTGCGTTGTATAAGCAGGGAAAGAATTAAGGACAGAACCAAAGGGGGATTTATCCTCTCTCTTATGAATGAGAGGGACACCCAGGTATTTTCCCAAATCAGCTGTTAAAGAAAACCCCAGTTTGGTGCTAATCTCATGAGCTCTATTGTGATTATCGTTCTTTGAAAAGAAAACTTTAGTTTTTGAGCCAACCTTTCCACACAGATAATAAACAAATATGGAGAAATAGGATCTCCTTGTCTGACGCTTTGAGATGTAGGAAAAATTCAGAAACATTGTCATTCCATAGAAGTTGCATAAAGCTGGGAGTCACACAACGCCATATAAGATCAACCAGATAATCACGCAGACCCACCTCAACCAGAGAATCTCGAAGAAAATCTCAATTCTGTCATAAGCCTTTTTCCAGATCAATCTTGATAGCCGTAAACCCTTTTTTCCTTTCATATTTCACATGGAATGGATAATCTCTTGGGCAATAATGAATCAGTACCATGGTGGCTATGGATAAAGCTACATTGATTTGGAGCTATGATCAAGGGCATGATCTTCCTCAGTCTGTTAGCTAAAATCTTCGTCATAATTTTATCAGACACATTTCATAGACTGATTGGACGAAACTGATTAATATTTTCAGGGCCCTCTACTTTGGGAATAAGAAGTGTGACTAAGCTGCTGAATCAAACCGGGTTGAGAAAAAATATTACGTACCAAATCACAAACGGAAGGTCTCACTGTTTCCCATTGACTTTGGTAGAACATGGCATGAAGTCCATCAAGATCTGGCGCCTTTAGTGCCTGCATGGCAAAAACTGTTTCCTTAATTTAATTTGTAGAAACTGGACTATGAACAAAATTCATGAGATTAATATCAATATTAGGGAAACTGGCCCGTAGGGGAAAAGGAGGTAAATAATCATCCTTGTTCTGGCACAAGGATTTAAAATAATACACAGCCATGGATTTAAGTTCACCATCATCAAAAATCGAGGTCCCATGATCATTTTGAAGAGCCTTTATTCTGTTTTTTTTTTTTTTTCCTTCTAAAAACGGTAGAATTATGGAAAAACATCATATTCCGATCCCCATAATTAATCCATTGAACTCTAATTTTTTGGAGCCATAACTTTTCTTCCTGCAGCAAAACATTTTCATAATCATCCCACAAATCTTTCCTCAGATTATACAAAAACTGTGAATGACCCTGATCCAAGCTAGCTTGAATTCCTTGAAGACAGTGAAAAAGAGACTGCTTACGCTTATTAATGTCACCAAACACATCTCTATTCCACTCCTTCGCAGAATTAGTAAAAAAAGATACAGCATCCACAAAATTAGGAGTTGTGTTCCATGCTTTCTGAACCACATCTTTAAAACCTTCATGTATTAACCAAGGGGCCAGGAAGAGAAAAGATCGATTATGGTTCCCACCAGAGACTTGATTATTAAAACGTAACCAAACAGGACAATGATCTGACTTAAAGGAGGAAGGTGAATAATAAAAGCTTCATGAAACTTATAGCGCCAGTTCACAGTAGCCACAGTGTGATCCAGCCTCTCTTTAACTCTATGCAATTCTGTCACAATCTGACAGCTTGATTGTCGAAACGTGCAGCCTTAGATTCTTCATTTAGTATTTAATCAATTAGTATCTGGGAATAAACCAGTCAATCTGTCATACATCATCTAAGTTTCGAAAATAACAAATAACACCTACAATTTATAGCACATCAAGTCAACCATAAGCACAAATCACTTAGCACACAGTAACCATATCACATATAAAGACAATCAAGTCATTCACATAGACAATCATGATGTGTTCATACAATTCAAATAAATGCAGATGTATGCAACCAAAAGTAAATAAATTCTGTAAGACAATATTTCAATTAAAGAAGAGCTACTTCATTATTCACATTTAAAATGTCTCGATACAAACTCCTGAGTGTGTAAGGGAGGCTTAAGGCCACAAATTCAATGCCCTAGACAAACACCTTAATGCCCACCTTAGGTTACCAGATAGTCCCCCCTTCCCCCGAAGAGCATTTTAAGCAAAAGTCCAAATGACAGCAATAGACATACTTATTCCGAGTTAACATAAAGACTTTTCTCCTAACTCCTAAGGGTTCTAATGCATCACAACACATCAGCGCAAAGATAAAAATCTAAAGATCACAACTATGTGCTTATCTACTAGCACTGAATAAGTTACCTTGATCAAAATTATATAAACGCTCTGAAAATAGGGAAAAATAAAAAAAAAATAATCTAAATAAGCATTTTCCTTCAAATTCCCATCACATGATCTTCTCTTTATGCTTGATTTTTGTGCCAAGTTTTGTCTTTAATCCAAGAACATTTGCCTGCTAAATTTGGTCACAAGTCCTGAACTGTGACATTCTCCACCACTTGAAAACATCGATGCCCTCATTAACTACCCAATTTGACACAACATTGATAGAATCTTCAGTCTGCTTCCCTTGAGCTCCTCCCTCAACTTCTTCTCTACTTGTCTCTTTGCACCTCACCAATGTTATGTCTCAACACTTCAGTCTGACACTCCTCCTTGAAAGTCTTTGATATGCTCTTCTTTAGCTCTTTTTAGGCTTACTTCTTCTTGTCTCTCTAACTTGTTGTTGAAGATGAAAATGAGCTGTCTCCACAACTCTCAAGTTGATTATCTTTGTAACTGAGCAATAGCTTGGCATTTGGGTTGTACCTACTACTGACTACTCTCACATCCAATGTCCCATACCATCGATGTGAGAAACACAAGTCTCATGCATTATTTGGGTAAAAGTACCATCTCATGCATTGTTTGGGTAAAAGTACCACCTCTTGTCGACAAAACATAGCTTGCTTACAAGTCCCATACCTTGCTCACAAGTCTGCTAACATGGTTTTTCAACTTTCTATCATACTTTGCTGCATACTCTGTTACTCCAACAACACCACTCCTGGAACATGACCCGACACCCAGTTGGTGCCTCCATGATCACTCAAACCTAATACCTCAATGGTATCCCCCTAGCACAGCCAATAGGGTTGAACAAAGAGTTATCTATCACTCTTGTTCTATCTTTCCACACACCCATGCTCTTAAAGGTCATTACCATAAGCTTCTCTTGTGACTAAACTCTAGCACTCTTAAAGCAATGTGGTTTATTGTCACAATTGTCCTCGCGACTAAGTGAATGATTCTCCATGTAAGAACTTCACAATTAGATATAATAAAAATGTAAGTGTTAGGCAGTTGCTCTTCAAACACACTACGTCTTTTGGCTTCTTGATACAATCCTCCTTCAAAGGATTTGCCTGTTTTGCATATCACTCCTAATGTGCCTTGTCCACTACCTCCTCTACTCCTATGCGAGGTGCTACCCTTGAACCCACATAGCCTTTGCGTGAATAGATTCCCAGTAGGGATGAGGTCTATCATGTTTTGTCACTGTCTCACTACTCTTGGAAGTCTAGGAATCGGATTGCACCAATCCTAGTGTAAGACTTGTCCTTTCTATCAAAACCTTCATCACCACCCTCATCGCCTTGTTCTGCTTCCTCTTGCAATTTGGCTTGTAAGACATTTAGGACAGCCCTTTTGTGGACACTTTGCAACTTTATGAGACTTAGTGCATAAGAAATAGGCTAGGGTTTTAGACTTCCCTTTGCTGATAGATGTCTGGGATGATCCTGAAACTTGCAAGTGGGATAATGCTTCTCCTCCCCCACTCTTGGAATTGCCACCCTTATCCGACTAGTCACTATCAGCAGTATTTGAGCCCTTTCCGTGGGACTTCCTTTAAGGAAAATTAATGTCATAGTTAGGCAAGCATTCAACTGCGATCACCTCCTCTATGAGGCTTTTGACTCTCCTTCTTTAGAGTTCTATGGTAGCTTCTCATGATAAACTTTCCATTAACTAGAATAGCTTATCCTTTTCAATTATATCCCTTATATCCAACATGATCATCATGAACATCTTTACGTAATCTTGAACTGATCCTATCTGTCTCAGCTTTCATAATTTCCATTGAGCTAGATAGTCCACATTCTCAAGATAAAAATGCACCTTCAATTCTTACTTATGCTCTTCCCAAGTATTGATACTACACCTTCCCTCCTGAATCTCCTAGTACTTAGTCCTCCACTAGACCTTAGCATTATCTATGAGAAACATAGTCACTCATTTCAGCTATTCTTCCTCAGAAGTAATGCTAGCTACTTGAAAATATTGGTCCATATCAAACACAAAATTCTCAACCTTTTGTGCATCTCTCTCTCCCACATATGGCACTTTCACTTTCCCCTTTTGCTCCAAGGCACCACCCTTTTGCAAACCGTTCCTGATAGCCATCATCAATACCTTCATTGAGGCTACTATAT
This sequence comes from Saraca asoca, assembly GCA_026873985.1. NCBI lineage: Eukaryota > Viridiplantae > Streptophyta > Magnoliopsida > Fabales > Fabaceae > Saraca > Saraca asoca. The sequence goes on from JANHAO010022397.1 coordinate 6,536, forward strand.
CACTCATCTTAGTACGAAGAGTTGCTACCACATCTTTTACCTTATTGGTATGGTCTTTCATAACATCCCCCAAATTTTTCTGATTATTCTCAATCACAATAAGCCATTCATCGAATTATGGAAATTCATAAGTTCCTGTGCCTTCAATTCCTGTGCTAGTTTCGAGATTCAAGACTCGATGCTTGAGAGATTCCTAATTCTTAGCCCTTCAAAAGAGTTTAAGGATCTCTTTATTTTCCAAATTTCTTATAGCCATGGCTACTCTTCGAGATTCTCAATTGTTACATCAGTTGTATCAAAGCATTCAACAAATATCATTTTCTTTGACATAATGGCATATCAATAGGGTGCAGTGAAAAATAAAGAAGCATGGTCTCAACCACGGTCTGATACCAAATTGTCACGGTCCAACAACTCGATTGTCGATACATGCGACGCTTAAACTCTTTGCTTAGCACTTAATTAATTAATACCTAAGAATAAGCTAGCCAATCAGTCATATACTATCTAAGTTTCAAAAATAATGGGCAACACCCATAATTTATGGCACATCAAGTTAACCATAAACACAAATCACATAGCACATAATAACCAAATCGCATATAAAGGTAACCTAGTCATTCACATAGACAATCATGATGGGTTTATGCAATTCAAACAAATGTGGATGTATGCAGCTAAAAGTAAATAAATTTTGTGGCACAATATTTTGATTGAAGAAGGGCTACTTCTTTATTTACATTTAAAAAGCCTCGATATAGACTCCCATGTGTGTAGGGGAGGGAAGGCTTAAGGCCACACACTCGATCCCCTAGACGAGTGCCTTGATGCCTATCTCGTGTCACCATACACTCCTCCCTAAAAAGCATTCTAAACAAAAGCCCAAATGACAAGAGTAGACATACTTTTTTTGAGTTAATATAAGGAATTTTCTCCTAACTCCTAAGAGTTCTAATACGACACAGCACATCAACATCAAGATAAAAATTAAAGGATCACAACCATATACTTATCTACTCACACTAGATAAGTTACCTTAGTTAAAATTATATAAATGCCCTCAAGACGGGGAAAAATTAGGAAAATAATCTACCTCGCCATTGTCCTTCAAATTCATGCCACATGATTTTCTCTTTATGGTTAATTTTTGTGTCAAGTTTCATCTGAATCCGAGCATATTTGCTTGTTGAATTTAAAAGAACTCCCTTTGAAACCCATATCAACCATATTATAAACATTGATACAATCCTAAAACTAATAACAAGCCTTAAAAGAAATTGGGATCCCTCTAAATCTCAGAAGGAGAAAGGAGGGAATTAAAAACTCCAGTGGCCACCCAAGGTTCTTAAATAATACTATCAAAAGATTTCAAAATTTGCCATAACTCCTCTTGACCTTTAGCTTGAGGACTTCCATAAACCACTAGCAACCATCATACAGTAGGAAAATTACTTGAGAAATGAAAGAAAATGATCTGATCATGTTTAAAAATTGGTTCCACTTTCCCTTGATTCTCATTCCACATATACTTAGCTTCAACTTTAGTAGAATTATCAAAACCTAACTTTTTAATGATCCTATCAGCTTTAAAATCATAAGTTCTAGGTTTTAACAAGGCCAAAAAAGAGCATTAATACTACCTAGAAATATCCTGTATAATATTAGGCAAAGTTTTTGAACATGCATCCCTACAATTCCATGAAACATAATTCATGATAACCAATAAACATAAGAAGCTCTCACGAGCTAGAAGTAGCCAGCCCATTCAAGCTATTATTAGACATTAGAGCACCGGAAGGAACCACACCTTTAATTGATAATCTTGAATCATGGATACCTTGTTGGTAAATAAGAATAGGACCTAGATCTAGAGGTTTAGGAGTCAAATTAGTTACTCTCTTTAACTTTAAACCTTTCTCCTCAAAGCCTATTTGAACTACAAAATACTCTACATAAGGAATTGTTAGCATGAGAATTTCCTGATTTTTTTTTTTAAAAAATTCCTGAAAAAAGATGTAAAGCTCTTATCCATAGGGTTACTAGATTTGGTATTAGAAATATCTAGTCCATTGTTGCCATTTGGGGCCTTACCTTTGGAAGTAACAATAGTTTATAAGGCTTTGTTCTCGTTAGAAGTCCCAGAGTGTTTTTATTCTTGATAAAACCCAAGTTTCATTTTTTCTGATTAGATTACCCAATAATCATCTTACCTTTATCCTCCTTAGATGGTTTGTTTTTACCTCATTAGAATCTTCCATATCATTGGTGTCTTCATTAATTAAAATGAAAAATGAAATTGATTATTCTAAGATATTTCACCATAGCAACTTCTTGTGAAACATCCATGACAGTATGATTATTATTATTACTATTGTTTATCTCTTTGAAGTGAGATAAACGTTCTCTACAGCCTTCATGATGGTACTCATATCTCCCACAATTGAAATATGTCAATTTCAAGCCTTCATACTCCACCCTATGAATTTCTCCTTTAAAATCAAACTTGGCAACAAGTTGCCTTCTCAAATCCACCTCTACACACATTTGTGCAAATCGACCCTTGGAGCTAAACCTTTAAAGGAATGCCAACTTTTGTAGCAATACGCCATAAAATCGGAGAGTATAGCATCCTAATGGCAATTTAGATACTCAGAACCACACTATCACCTTTGAAACCTTATACTTTTTTGGTAAGAAATTAGGCTGCCATCTCTAAACAACTAGATATTGGTCAACTATAAGCTAAGGACCTTCTTGAAATGCAAATTTGTAATTAACCTCATAAGTGAAGCAAACCACATAATGATCCATGCTTATATCAATCAATTTGATCTTGCCTTTATTCTCCCATAACTTTTTCAAATGATTTTCCATAAAATGAAAACCCAACCTCTTACCAAGTAGATTCACTATCAAAGAATCTCTCCAAAGTTTATAGTATTCCTCGTGTTCCTAATCTAATATGTGTCTTCCTTATCATCCATGACTTCTATTTCATGAGGGTCTTCAAAGGATAAAGATTTATCTTCTATCAGTTTATCCTTCTAAGAGAGAATACCTTCAGCATGAGTCTCATCCATCTTCTCATCAATCCTAGAACTTTGGTCTTCTTTCATCACAGCATCCTCGGGCAAACCCTCATACAGAGTATTATTAGCTTTCATTTTTTTTTGAACTCTTTTCCACCTAGTCTAGTTCCTTTAAAGAAACAGCTTGAGTGTTTTTTTTTGCATCTCTTTGATGGTCAAATCTAAAAAGTTGGTAAATATTTGTTGCATTTTTGTTTGCTAATATTGTGTTGATCTTCGTATTTCCTTACAGGCAAAGGTTAAGAACATCAAAATTTTTAAATGCACTTATGTACAATTAGCTGAACTTGAACATAATTTCTAAATTATTATTATACACTTAAATGGGGAAAATGCAAATTATTTCCACCAAATTTAAGGTGGTTGTATTTTACCTCACTAACTATAAAAACAGACAAAAAAAAACATTAAGTAATTATACAGAGAAAAGACCCCTATCGTCCATAACTTAACATTTCTATTAGTCAAGTACACTATGCATGATTTTTATTTTTTTTACACATGACTTTTGCTTATTGGTTGAACAAAAGAGGCTGCTTAGATGGTTTTTGGCTAGAAGAATGGTGGCGGAGGAAAGTGGTATTCCATTGAGATGGAAAGGTAGAGCTAGGTGTTTCCAATAGTAGGTGGTGTCATCGAAGTGAGAGGGTGAATAAGAAGGAGAGGGATGATGGTAAAAGGGTGGTGCATGCTGGTCTAGAGAAGTTCAGAACGACAGGAAAGAAAATGGGAGTAGATAAAGAAAAAGAAAAAAAATAATGGTGTAAATGATAATTTAATGATATTTTAAATTATGTTTATGTAATTGTTATTACCAACAAATTACCTTTTATGAATTAACAGAAGAAAAGAGGGAAATATGGATTTGGTAAAAGAAATTAAATGAACTAATTTTTGAAGAGAGGGAAGAATATTATGTGTAAATGATATTACCAACAAATTGCCGTTTATGAAAGTATAGATTTGTTAGATAAAGGTGAAATCACAAAACTTAAATGAAAAGAGGAATAAAAGAAAAGATGAGTGTATTTAGGTTGAAAATAAAAGATGATAATATAACTATAAGGTAAAATACACTTTAGTCCCCTAAAGTGCGGTGTTGTGATACATAACCCTCTTGGATTTTCAAAAGCTAAAAATAATCCCCTAAACATTTGTCCAAAGTGAAAATGCTATCTGGAAGTTTAAAAGCAATGATAACTACACATGAGCTGACCCCTTCTTAGTTGTTTTGGGAGCAAATTAGACTTTGTATGTTTGTCTTTTTCTTCTGAATGTTGATTGTTTTATCTAGGGCATCTAAGGCTTAAAAGTTAAAGAAAATGGAAGCTATTGCATCATAATCATGGAACACTTTAATCATGGGTTCTAGTGACACAAGGGTTCGATATTGTTTATGTGCCACTCTAGTCATGATGAGGATGACATAGACAATCAAAAATTTTGAGAGATACTGCAAATATGCAAGTCTTGAGGTATATTTATCCTTATAATTTAGGGTTCACATAAACTTGAAATTTGGCAGAATTCTTTTGAAATTTGAATGGTGAGTCCATATTTCATATATTATTCTATATTTAGATGCTTCTCTTCTGAATTTACACTGAAGTCATTGAATATGAGGATATACAACTTAAATAAAGGGTATCAATGCTAGTTCTTAAACTAAGTTATATGATTTGTTGCATGAATTGAGTGACAGAGCTATAAGTATTGGGATTGGGTTAAGCCTCTATTGCTTCCCAAACTCAAATGAATGCATCTGATGGCATTTATAAAATGTCTACCTTGGAAGCAATGGCATGTGTGAAGGAAACAAAAATTGGAATGGAGCTTAAAGATAAAGAATGTCAATTGCAAAAAGAGATTGAGCTTAGGTTGGATAGGAAGCAAATGATGACAATGAAGCCATTCTTTTTGTAATTGGGGCACTGGAGCCATCCTTTTGACTCTCTCTATTACTCCTGCCATTGCCTCTCATGTTGCTTTGGCTAGAGTCACTCTCCTTATTCTTCTGGTTGGACTTCTTCAAACCAAAAGTCTCCTCCCACCTAATTTCCTTGGCAACTCACTTGTAGAATTCACTCAAGTCCCTCACTGAAGACTTGTATATACTTTTGCAAAGCTTCTTGCCCTTCCAAACTCCAACTGAGATCACCATAAGGATGCTTTCATCTTAGGGATTTTCTACATTATTGACCTCATGCCTGAATTAGGTGATGTAGTCTTTCAATGATTCATCTCTCCACTGAAAGAATATTGCAAGGTGACAGGTGATAAGCGGTTTGTCGAAGCCATCAAATTAGAAATTTATAAACTAAAGCTACCTAAACTAACTTATAGCATAGGCAACCCAGGTTGAACCCAAGGATCATTTTAGAATGATGTTATCAATGATTTTAGGAGCTAAATTTGGGGGGGGGGCTGGTAGAATTAAAACTAAGCTAAACTAACATAAAACAGAAACTAACTATAACAAACACATACAACTAGCCAAGGAAACTAACTAACTTAAGATTAATGAATCATTGATCAACTAAGGTTCATTCAATTGATGAAAACCATAACAAGAAGCCTTGAAATGATTAA
>JANHAO010022398.1:0-12211 GCA_026873985.1 Saraca asoca
TATTCATTATATATTCGTATCCGTTGCCAAGGAAACCGAACAATTCGTGCGTTTAGGCCTAAACGACAAGACTCTTAGTTCCTTGACGTCAATTCCACAAACCTGAGGTGGCAACACCACCAATGGTGCCGCCAGGAAATCCCCTTTTCGAGGGAGCCACGCCTCCGACACCACAACCTCCAGGAACAGATATGACTGGAATATGCTTCAGAGACCAGCTATGACTCAATACTTACCCCCTCGATCGCAATCTTGTGTTCGATTATTTCGCTTTATCCCTTTTCTACGATTGGACCTGCAATAACGAACAGCTCCGCTTGCGTTCCATTCATCCTCACCGGATTTTGGGACCTTTCGGAGCTCTGCTTTCTTTTCCGTTCCATTCATCGTCTGATGCTTCAAATTTCGGAGCTCTCGGACCCGCATCTGGTTCGGTTGCTGCAAGAAAGAAATGGATTATCTGTAGGTGGATTTGAGTTTTTTAATCATTTTTAATCTTAAGATATAGTTGCTTAATAAGCAATTGTACTGCTGAGCTGTAATTCTATAATTGCTTCACAATGGTAAAAGTTGTTTAAAGTGGATTGCGTAAGTTAAGCAACTCCTTAAACAATTCTCATGCAGACAGTTTTAGAACCATGTGAGCAGGTTTGTTGTGGTAACAGATGATAAGACCATTGCTGTCATTGCAACTCATAACCTGTTCTGTTCTATTTTCTTACTGCCATTATCTGATGTGTATGTGGCTGACCCCTTGTCTGTAGCTAATTGCCACCTTCATTAGCTAATTTCCTGTTTCTCAGGTGTACTGTGATTGGGCATCTAGTAGCTCATCGAATACCACGTTGTTTCTTGTGCTCGGAGTGTATGCACTGTAACTAATATGGCATGGACTTATTTCTTATATTTCAGATTTAAACTGTTGATAGTGCTGTAATCTAAACGTTTAAATTTGATCAATTGATTGGATACTGTTCCCCTTGTGAAACGCTATGTAAAGAACAGTTGTAACTCGTAGAGTTTACCCAAAGTGCAATTGGTATCCTGTAGAGACTTCCTTTATTTCAGATTAGCTCAAACTGAGAGAACCCTTTAACACAGCCTTTATGTGAAATCGTTAGACCCTAAGCAGATTGCACAAGAGGTTGATTCCAGAAGGAAAAACAATTAAACCGACGCCTTTAAGCCCACACTCAACTCAAAGCTGGTGCGTTTGAGAGTGGTTTAGCGAAATTCTTAAAAATCGTATATATTGTGTTAATGAATAATTCTTCTCCGCCTCTATTTCCAGTTTTTTATCCACAATCTCTTATTGGATCTGGATCGGAGCGTGGGTTTAGTGAAGGTCTTTTAGAAATGGTATATAAGATGTTAATGAATAATTCTTTTTTTTTCTCATTTTCTCATTCACATCTTTATAGGTGGGAGATAAATTCTGGGTCTTATTTACTTATAAGAGAATGTGAATTAAAGAATGAGAATATGAACATGGGGTAAAATGTTAATATGATTGACTAATGGAGTGGATTCCTTGAAGCAAAGGGGCTGCAGCATGGTATCAAAATTGACTGTCTAGAGCAACATGCACTCCAATACCCCATGTCTGACACAGGCATACACAATCTTGAGTTTTGTCCAGGAGAGTTATGGTGGTCTATGACAATAATAACTTTGCTCTCTCTTCTTTATCATTAACTCTCCAGTACTCTTCAATTGCTCGTTGGTTTGTTGCTGTCCTACCTATAACCGAGGTCTATTTTACGGAAGACAAATTAGGAGAATGAATAAGATGAGATGGTAAGGTACCATAACATAGAGGGGGAATCAATTTACATGATTATAAAACTCGCTTATTTCGTTTTTTTTTTTCACCAAATTTACAGGATTTATGTTGTTTTCATCTAATGATTATAGAACATTAAAATTAATTGTGAAGTTTTGCTCTATTGATGAGAGAAAATAAATGGATGATACATTTAGATACTTTTTTTTTCAATAATTCATTTTTTTAAATGTTATATTACACAAAAAAAAATGACTTTCTTAATAGAACATTATATCTTCTTTTTTTTCAACTCAAGAAAAAAAAAATTACATGCAAAATCATTCTTAAGATGAAAAAAGGAAAAGAAATCACAAGTGGGACTATAATTCACATGCTGAGGTCAAACAATGCTACTAGTTTTTTTTTTTTTTTTTTTTAATACTAGTTTAATTTTGATATCCAATAATTTTTTTTATAAGCAGTAAGTTGTTTTTGCTATTATTGATAAATATTTTTCCGGAATGAATAAATTAAACATATAGTAAAGATTAAAGAGTTAAAAGATTTATGTGATTATTCAAGGTAGTATTTTTATAAGAGAGAAGAAAATTATTAAAAGGAAAGAGAAGGTAGTTAAATGAATTATCAACTTATTCTCTATCACAATTGAAAGTAGATTTCACTTTTGAATTGACTAACCTTAATGTTATTAAATGAAGCAAAAATGAATATTGTAAAATGGTGTACGAGTGCAAGTTTTACGACTGTGTCAACTGATTTCCACTCATGCATGCATGCATGGAAGTATGTATGTATATATGTATGTTTATGTATTGATACATATATAAATGTACATATGTATACATATATATATATATGTTTGTACATAAACGCAATTATGTTGGGTGACGGTTGTCAAGATCGACAAGGATAATAATATTAAACCACCTAAGCTTATAACTAAGTGAGTTTAGATTGAATCTACAGAAATCAATGATCAATTTCGATGTGTTTGCAGTGTAAAATTGGGGGATATCTAAATGATCTTTATAGATAAATCGCTTTACAAATTAATTAATTAGTTAGTAACTACTCCAAATTGATTCACAAACTAAAAATTAGTTATTTTTTAAAAGTTAGTTACAAGAACTATAAATAGCCAAAGCCTTATTTCAATAAAATAGATCTTATATTAGTTTTTTCATAACTTCAAGTGTGAAAGCAAAGAGAAAAACCAGAGCTTCAACTGATCTAATTCTACCTCTTTAAATTACATTTGATTAAGAATCTTGGATCAAATTTGTGAAGATCACACAGCTAGTTAATTGATATTTTTATCTCAATTATAGAGTATTGTATCTATAACTTTTTCATCTTGATTTTCTTTTGAGATTTTTAGGTTAACCGAAATCGAAAATACAAAGGAAGAGGTTGATCTTCCCTTTGTATCTTTTTTAGTTGTGAGATTGATCATATTTAGTTGAAGATTCTAAAGAATTATTCGAATATCTCTAGGTTATGAGGTTGATCATAGTCTGTATGAGATAAATGAATTTTTGTGTCTAGGTTAGCAAGAGCCTAATTAAATCTTATGTTGTAAGTTAGTAAGAGCCCAGTCAAATTTTGTTATAAGCTGGTGTGCAGGAGCCCGATTAATTTTTGTGATTGTTAATAAAAGTAGTTATCAGGTTGAGGATTGATCCAGTAGATGTAAACTTCAACTACAATTTTTAGTTGAAGTTGAACCACCTTAAAAATCTTGGAGTTCTTTATGTTTTTGCACTTTATTTTACTGCATTATTCTGCTGCACTACATTTTTGGTTTAACTATTTCTGTATTTCTGAAATTTTGCACATTCTATATTTGATGAATTGCTCTACATCTAATTTAGTGACTCCAATTTAATCTTGATTATTCCAATAAACATAATCTAAAAATCTTATTCAAAGACTTCTGCATTTTCTTCAAATGAATTAGAATCCAATCTCCTAATCTAAAAGAGTATATATTTTTAATAAAGGAAAGATCATTAGTTTTTGGGACCAACATCATCCTTAGCAATTGTTATCTTAAACATCAATAATAAAGCACTTTGTGCTCTATGATTCACATTGTTCATATGAATAGCAAAGTTGCATAAAGCTTGACATCATGAAAATTGCAAAAGAAAGGAAGGAATATACACAATAGTTATTGTTATAGGGGAAATTTGGCACTATGAAGTGGGCCGGCGGAAGCCCAAGTCTAGCAAAAGGGACGAGCTCGCCAAACCACGAGGTCACTGCGCAAGAAACTCCATCTTGCTAAAGATTCGAGCTAGCTTGCTGAACGAGCTCGAGGTTGTGAACTAGCAATAGTCTTAGTGCATGAGCTCCAGCTCGCCAGGATGAAATCTTACCTAGCTAGAAGCCCACTGAGGTCGAGTATAAGGCCAATAGGTAACTTGCACGGCCATTTTGCCAAATACAACCATCGGGTCCCATACGTAAAAAGTAAACTGTAGAAGCCAGTTTATAGTATCATAGGCAGTCTTGTACATTTAATGTTTAATGTAATATATGTATAATTCATTTATTTTCATTTGTACCCCTCCGTGCTTCTATAATTGGGGGGCTGGAATCATTGTAAAGGCATGTAAGAAAATATTAGCAGAAAGTTTGCTAAATGAGAGAGGCCAAAAAACTATAGTCAAAACTCTGTAAAAACTCTTTCAGATTAATAAAACATCTCAATGGATGTAGAGTCCGGTGCTGCTCAGATTTAGTCAAACCACGTTAAACCTTCATGTTTCAACCTTTTTCCTTCTTCCTCTTGCCATTTGTCATCACTCACCACCTCAATAACTGGGAAATAGCGCTTGGGTCCCGAAAGAACCCCTTCCGTTGGCCAGATTTAGGCACAACTAAAATCCACTATCAACAACTAGGGAGTAATCAGGATTTAGCCATTATGTTTTGTTTGCTACCGTTTATAATTTTCCTTTGGACTCATTATTGTCCACCTACTCATTAATTTCTTTTCTATCTTTTACATGTTTTTTAATTGGTTTCTTTGGTGTGATTTGGCATGATCATGGTTTAATGTGTAAGTTTTCTCTTACACATATCAGCTCCCAATCCAAGCTCTTAAAAATCTTATAGGATTAGTTAGAGGTAACGTAATGATGCCTTTGTGAGACCATCAATCTTTGTGCAAGTTAGTGAAACACCCCCACTCAAATTAAACCCTTTCCATTAAAAGCCTATCATGGATTGTCATTCTTACTAGCCTTGCAATGGTGATAGTAAGAATAGTTTAAGAACCTTCAATCATTAAGTACTAGAGGTCAAAATCAATATTAATTGAGGTACCCTAGGCACACTTGTTACCATCTTGGACACATGTGAGAATGCTTCATCCCTGAACTTTTTATTTTCGATATACATAAGATATGGAAGTTTATTTCTAAAAATGATACAATGGCCTTATAGGATTAATGTAATTTTCCTTTATTTGAATTCTCAAATGTAAAGTCATAATTATAAATAAAGTACAATCGAAGAAGGATCAAGAATACAATTATGTTTAGACTTTGCAAATGGTCTGTTCTATTTTTGTAGAAAAAAAACTTTCATGGCCTATTATGTTTAATTTTTTTGCTTATTGTCCTATATTCATAGCAATTTACTAATATTTTTGTTGTATTCTTTATGCATCTTGCATTCATGATTCAATCATGCACAAATATCACTAAAAGGTCATTATATTCACTATTTCACATTGAAAACATGGAAAAGGATGAGACTTTAGTTAGATATATGGCATGCCTTGATAATCGATCAAAGCTAATGCAAGATTTAAAGACTACCTAGCAAGAGAAGGCAGATTGCATTAACCAAGGGAAAATTGTCTAATTGCTTGAAATTAGAAAGGTTGATTTTGAATAGATGACCTAAAAATTTTGATGCAAGTTTGGCTCCATATGGAGAAGAAAGACAAATTCCAAGCTAAGTATGGAAATATAGCATATCTCTTATTTTTCCTAATTGATACACCTATGCTAAAGGCCATATTGCATTTCTGGGATCCTATCCTGATGTTGCTTCACATTTAATCAACATGACATGACCCCACCCATTGAAAAGTATGACAAGTTGCTTGAAATACGAAATGTAGTGAAAGACAAAGTGCATTTTTGAGATAGAAAATGAGCTAAGAGACAATTGTCGAAGTTAATGTGAGTCAAAGCTTGTGAATTGGAAAAACACATGAAAATGAAAGGTGACAACTATTGCCTACCATAAGATTACTTGATGAAATTTATCCATGAGTGATAGTGAACAAGGCCAAGCCATGCTAGCTCTAGCCATCTATAGATCGATTTTGTTTCCCAAAGTAAAATGGTATATTGATGATTACATGATTACACTATTTGTGAAATCCAGCATAATGTCGATCCTGTCATAACAATTTTGGTAGAAACAATTAGGTCCCTCAACTATTGTAGGATGGAAGGAAAAGTAAGTTTTATAAATGTGCACAATTGTTAGTAGCATAGGTGATTAATCATCTCCCTAACTTGAGTTGTTTTCAGTATCCTAAGATTAAATTTAAGTCACACATTTATTCAAACAAGAATCCTTTGCAAGAATTAAATATTGCAAAATGGTCATGCAAGATATCCATGAGAATTTAATGGATCAATTATTTAAAAGAGATGGGAGTACTCTTATAGAGAGCTCCATGGATGCATCATGTTCCAATCTTGTACGGATATAGGGAGAAACCATAGCTCCCATCATTAGCCTTTAAGGCATAACATGTTATCCCCCTCCTATAGTTAGAAGACAATTAGGGTGTAAGCAGTTCATTCCAATAACCCATAGATTATCAAACATAGAGTTTTCTAATGAAGATAAGGATGCAACCTAAAAAGTCAAAGAGGTAATTGAGGTATGAAAGTCCGTGTAACGTGTGGAAGCTGCCTCATGCAATAATGTAACCATCCCTGGCTACATGTTATGACAATTTAGTAAAGGAAAAGGCTTTATCACTCCTAAAGTACACAATTCCAAACCACCAATGCATGTATTTAATGAGCCGATTGATTGTCAAGCTAAAATAGAGGCAAGATATGAGGTGATGTATCATTAGTTATATAAGAATTAGACTATGTTGGTCACTAAGAACATGAAGTTGTCATTTGAGAAGGATGTGTAGGTTAGTAAAGCTACTCGAGTTGAGAAAATGGTACAAGAATTGTAAGAATACAAAAAGGAAAAATCTTCCAAATGTCATGAAGAACTCCAAAGGGTGCATTAGGAAACTAAAAGGTTCAAAGAAAAGTGTCAAAGTTTCAAAGAGGTTGTTGTAAGAAAGGATCATGAGAATTTATTACTTTAATTGGACCTACAATGCCTAAACTAACAATTGGTTGTTTATTAGGATAAAATTCAACAATTAACCCAGTGAAACACTTTGTTGCAAGATGATAGCTATTGGTATCAAAGAAGTATACCATTTGAAGAAAACTATAATGACTTTTAACAACAATTGAATCAAATTAATTGAAAATGCTCAAATAATTACTAAAAAGGCTCAAAAAAGAGTAAGAGAGGCATGTAAGGTTAAAGCAAATCTTCTACCAAGTGAGACATAAAGATTCCTAACTGATGTTTCTAAGGACTTGGAGTACTTGGGTAGATTTTACTCAAAGTTTGAAGGTTCTCTTTGTTTGTAATAGCAATATGCTTTTGTAATAAATGGACTAACGATCTTTCTTTTGAGAACTAGTATGGAATGAATGTATTTTTAGCTTTATCTTTGAAAAATTGATTCACATCACAACATCCATACATTTCTTGTTTCCTCATTTTTATGACTTTTTTTTAACTCATTTAAGTTTAACTCATGTTTAATAAAAGGTGTTGCATCATAGCTTGGCTTAAAAAACAAACCTTACTACCATAACACTCATACAAAAGTCGTTCTTAAGCAAGGGTCATAGTTGAACTAGAGATTGCTTAAGAGAAAATAAGGAAAGACATTAATGAACTAAATGAACTACTTGCAAGGATTATAGGGTTTTTGACTAAGAAAGCCAATGACAATAAAAAAGCCCTTATCAAATAATCAAAATCAAGATCAGGATATGCTTCCCCCTAAAGACCCTGAATTTCCTCTTGGTTTTACTCCTCATAACATAAACCAAACTCCACCATTAGGCCAAAATCCACCTAGGAGTAATCCAATGCCATTTGGTCCTCAAACATTTATGTATCTACCCCAGGGTTCCAATATCAATATCTCAGTCCACCTTTCTATTTCATAATAATGGGGGGAAATCATAGCTCACATAAAAACCATGATTCTAGTGATTTAAAAGTTACACAAGATTCAAATGATGACCTCAAGAACAAAAGTTAAAAGTCCTAGAAAAATGGCTATAAGTAATAGAAGGGACTAATAGATATGGGCTAATGGATGTAGTAGAGTTATGCCTAGTACTTGATGTGGTTATTCCTCCTAAATTCAAAGTACTTGAGTTTGAAAGGTTTGATGGGCTTGCTTATCCAATGAATCACATGATTTCATATTGTTGAAAAATGGCATCTAGTGCTAATGATGACAAACTTCTTATTCATTTCTTTCAAGATAATTTGATTAGTGCTGCTTCTAGATGGTACACAAAACTTGATCGCAATAAGGTTTGATACTAGAAAGACCTTGCTGATGCTTTCTTGAGCTAATATCATTGCAATATTGATATGATTCTTAATAGAATACAACTCTAGATCATATAGAAGAAGACCACTAAAACATTTAAAGAATATGCTCACTAATAGAGAGATTTAGCTACTCAATTATATCCACCTCTTTTTGACAAAGAGATATTGCCCACATTCATTGCCACTCTTTGCTCACCTTTCTATGACTGGATGATTGGTAATATATTATCAAACTTCTCTAACATCATTACCATTAGAGAAAGAATTGAGCATGAGATCAAAATGGGTAGAATTGGTAATAATTCTATTGATGCAATGGATGTAAAGAAGCCTATGGTTAATAAGAAAAAGGAATGTGAGGTGCAAGCCACCAGCTATGAAAGGCAAGAAAGAAAACCACAGCAAGCAAAGCCCAACCAACCCTCTTTCATTCAACCATTTCAATTGTAATTTATGCAATACCCATATATTGCTTCCACTTTACAATTTTCATATGCCTAACCTTATGCTATATCATCATATTTCCCTAAAACACCAACCCTAATAGCTCCCCCCACTGGTACCATGACCTGTAAAATAAAACCCATATCAAAATGATAGCCTATGAAAAGGTTGTAATGACTAAGAAAGGAGGCTTGTCTAGTACAATCCTATCCCAATATCCTACATTGAGCTCTTTCCAAAATTCATTCAAAATAGAAAGGTTGCATTGACCCTAATGAAACCCACAGAACCTCTTTATTGAAGGTGGTACGACCCAAGCACCCAATGTGACTATCACGCTAGAGCTATAGGCCATTCCATTGAGAATTGTTTGGCTTTCAAGAGTAAAGTTCAATCTCTACTTAATCTAAATGGTTGAGCTTTGAGGGAATGACAAAAACACCTAATGTGCATCACAAACCTCTACTTGACCATGGTAATTCAAGAGTGAACGTTAATGAAGGGGACAAAAAGAAATTATTAAGAGGAAGGTGTTTGAGGTGAAGATGCCACTAAACTTTATTTTAAAGCCCTTTTTGACATGGAATTCCTATGACTTCAACATACAAATCCAATGGTTGAAGGCCAAGATCATGGTAACGAAGTGGTGTATGAGTTCCATGGAGACAAAGAAGGACATACAATTGAAGGATGCATAGAATTTAAAAGGTTACTTTAGAAGTTGATGGATGAACAATTTATTCAAATAGGCTCTGGAGTTAGAGAAGACCCATTAAATGTGATTAGAGGAAGTGATATGGCCAATAGTGCTAAAATCTCTCGCTTTTCTCCTAACACACTAGTAATTTGCTACAATCGAAACATAACTTTAGCACCCTCTCAAGTACCCACTTTCCATCCTTTGGAACCTATCAAAATTCAAGTACCTGGGCTTTTCCCTTATAAGAAGACAAATGAAGTGCCATGGAACTATATTTGTCAAGTTCTTCCAAAAAAGAACCATGCCTTTATTATGACAACACCCAATTGTGCCTTAGCATCATCTATCACCAACATGTCTAGTACTAATAGCATTACTTGCAGTGGTCATTATTATAGTCCTAAAGAGTTAAGAAAATAGAGAATGGAAGATCTAGAAAGACAGATAAAAGGGAAAGAAAAGGAGATAATAGAGGAAATTATTGTGAAAGAAGGAAAAAAGAGCCTAAGACATACAAGAAAAATGTGTCATAAGAGGAAGCTTATGAATTCTTGAAACTCATTAAGTAAAGTGAGTACAAGTGATTAAATAGTTGATTCATACACTTGCATGAATTTCATTGTTATCATTGTTTTTTAGCTCTAAATTGCATAGGCAGGTATTAATAAAAATGTTGAATCAAGTTCATGTCTGTCATGATATCTTCCTTGAAATGCTTGGCGCTATTATTGGTAACATTATGATTGATAATTATCTTTACATTCGCTAATGATAAGATACTATCTGAAGGAATGGGCATAACAAGGCACTTCACATCTCTGTAAAATGCAAAGATCACATCATAGCAAGGGTTCTTGTAAACAATGGCTCTTCACTAAATGTGATGCCATATTCGACTTTGTCCAAACTCCCAGTCAATGGATCCTACACAAAACCTAGCATTATGATAGTGAGAGTCTTTGATGGTACAAGAAGAAAGATTATTGGTGACAATGACCTCCCAATTTAAATTGGCCCAAATGTCTTTAATATATTGTTCTAAGTAATGGAGATCACGCTAACCTACAGTTGTCTGCTTCAGCCACCATGGATTCATTTAGTAGGGCGGTGCCCTCCACCTTAGACCAAAGAGTAAAATTCATAATAGAAAATAAATTAGTGGTTGTATTAGGAGAAAAAGGTCTACTTATCACAAAACCAACATCTACTACATTTATTGAGGTTGTGAAAGAGGCTCTTTAGAGTGCATTCTAAACTTTTGAGATAGCTAATACTTCCTACATCTAAGAAGGAGCTCAAATCGTAAAGCCACATTTGCCTATGACACCTGTGATGATGGCCAAGGTCATGTTAGAAGATAGGTTTAAACCAAGGAATGGATTGGGGAAATATAGGCAAGGTGAGAAGGAATCTTTAAAACTTCCAATAAATGTTGAAAAGTTTGGGTTAGGAAACAAGCCAACAAAAGCAGATAGAATGAGGGTTACCATAAAAAAGAGGAAAGGAGGATGACGCATTTGGAAAATCGAGAGCTAAAAGATAAAGGGGTTCATATATGTGACCTCATACAAAGCTTTCAGAGTGCAAGAATCACCTTCCCTAACTAGATTCCAGCAATTGAGGATGGACTCTCCACTACTGAAAGTGTTGGTTTGAAGTGCCCTTGCTCCCCAAACTTCATACTGAACAATTAGGATATCTCTGAGTTTCCCATTGTCATGGAGTTTTACTCAGAATAATTCTATAATACCACTACTTAAGGCTCTATCCAAGGCTTTAGGATGTTATCTATAAATTAGGTGTGCATGTTTCATTCCAATGTTCACTTTAAATAAAAATGCATATTTGGTTTCCATCATTTATGTTTTCATTTATTTATTTATTTTTGTTTTTATTTCATTGCTTTTATTTTTTTGTTTTTGTTCCTGGAATTCCATCCTATATTTTCTTAGCTAATCCCTTTTTTTTTTCCTTCCTATACACTTTCATTAAATTGAGGTTTCAAAGTGATTTGTTTGAGAATGATAGTGTTATAATCCCTATATGTAACTTTGATAATCTCATTGATTATGGTAAGATTGAATAAAAAGGAAAGATTAGCCTATCTATAGAACTCTTAAGGCTTGTTAAGGAAGAGGAGAAAGAGATCCAATCTCATGATGAATCAGTCAAGATAATTAATCAAGGTGCAAAGGAAGATAAAAAAGAAGTCAATATTGATATTTTGATAAGAAAAGATGTATGAGAAGGCTTGATCAAGCTCCTTTATGAATATAAGGATATATTTGCTTGGTCATACCAAGATATGCTAGGGTTGGACACAACTATAGTTGTCCATAAGTTACCATTAAAGCTGATATGTGATGTGTTAAATTCCATAAGTGCACGGTGTAGTTGTAGCTAGTACCGACAAATACTGGTCGATCCCACAGGGAAGCTATTTCAATTACTAGAATCCTCACAATTCAACTATCCAAATCAATTGAGAGAAAAAGAAAGTATAAAGAACAGAAAAGAAATAAAGAAGAAAATCAGAAAAGAAATTAATAAAGAAATAAAAGAAGCAAATAAAGAATTAAAAAAGTAGTAATAAG